>OX596056.1:10000000-10140023 GCA_951394065.1 Venusia cambrica
TCAATTTGGTATCTTAGAGATACCAAATTGAATAAAAGAATGTAAATGTAAATAACAGAATGCCAGTAAAAACATTTCACTACAAAAAAAATTTCGTTATTACTAACATGTCAGTACCAGCTGTGACTGAACGTACATTTAATTCTCTGAAAATTCCGATGATAATAAATTAGTCTTTTGTGCATTTTGTTTTTGCGGATATTTGTTGATGACAATATTTTGGAGTGAAAAATGATATAGCATTCCAGGTCACTGTTGAATGTCGAAAGTACAACTACTTATAATTTCATCTATTTTTGTAATCCAAAATGGATTGTTGAAAATAACTTTTCATTTTCTTTTTCTGCTTTTTACGAATAAAATATACTAGTATCGTATGTCATATATCTACGGGCATACAGACTAAACATTACATACATTAACTCTTAATATATATAAATACATTACAATAAATTTGTGACACAATTACTCAAGAAAGGGTAACGACCCTCCTGTTTCGGCAGCTGGTAAAAACCTACGCGTTCTCCCTTGTTCAATGAATTTGATAATAAAACCCCCTGGAACAGACTTCGTTAGGTTATTTGTAAAACTAGATTCGCGCGAGCAATCTCGATGATATCCTAGCTCAGCTCGCCGTAGACTGAAAGTGCAATTTATCGAGATTAATCCCATATTTCAGTTTGAAATTGGAAATATCGCGATATAAAACTTCTCCAGTATCTAATGCATTTATTAAAAATACCTATCTGATCCATTTTAGTTTTTAAGTATAAAATCGAATATTTTTATCTACATGTTTGTTTTAAGTTATCTCATCGAAGTAGAGGTGTAGGATATAACACGAATTGAATGCTAATCAACTTTTTAAGTTAGATTGACATTATTATTACAATATTTTAATACAAACGCTTCCCTGTCGTACAATAAAAAAAAAAACTTTTACCAATTTCGCTTACCGATGCTTTCCCACATCTCATCTGAGGCATAACATTATCTAAGGCATATAATATACATACATTTTTAATTATTTACAGAACCGTAAGATAGCCAATGCCTCAGACAGTTGAGGATTCCGGGCAAAGTGCGTTTCCACCTTTGTCTTAATCATAGCTTGAAATCAGGTGAGATGAAGGCCAAGCGCTTTTCCGTCTTACTACAAAATGACTCCCCGAGGCATTTCTGCCATAGTTTCATTTTGTTTTTTTTCTGCTTTATCTCATGGATACAAATCCGTGAGACTTAGCAAATTCAATTTCGTGAGCCATCAGTAAGCTAGCACGCACAATGATGATAGCAAAATGGGAAAGGGTGCGAACGTTTGCGTCTAAGCAAAAACGTAACGTAACGAAGTAAGTTAAGACACATCGTATTTAGATACACACTCTACACCAAGCTCTCAACGAGCTCCATCAAGGATAATACTAAAGAAAATAGAGATGATACGCGATAAATACCCGTTTTTTGAATCAATGTATTCTAATCGCGAAAGCTTAAAAAATAATATTCGATTTTTTGTTTAACTAATTGACTTATGGGACGAAATTACCTATTTAAGATGAACAAGAGCATGCCGCAGAAAATTAAATGTACAAGACAATTTCAGCATAGACTTATGAAATAAAATGAAATGAAAATATATTTGATAACAACAAACATTACAGTAATGCATTCAAATTGTACTAGTAATATTAGGTCCTTACATATGAAATTGGCGTTTTGTATGGGAGGAACATAAAGGCAATTTTTTCATATTAAAATATATTTTATTAATCAAAGTATGTGCCATTGCTATCTATACACTTTTGCCATCTTATAGGTAGTTCATTGATCCCTTTACTAAAAAAACCATTCGGACGGGAATCAATGAAATCTTTGAAAGCGGTTTGGGCTGCCTCATCGGAATTGAATTTTTTTCCTTGCAAGAAGTTATCCTAATTTCGAAAAAAATGGTAATCTGTTGGAGCAAGGTCCGGAGAGTACGGTGGATGTCTTAGACATTCCAATTGAAGCTCCTCTAATTTGGTAGTCGTCTGTTGGGCCGTGTGTGGTCTAGCGTTGTCTTGAAGCAGCAGTGGCGTAGAGCGATTGAAAAGTCTCGGTTGTTTAACAGCGAGCTTTTCCATCATGGTTTGCAGTTGCTGACAATAGACATCAGCCGTAATCGTCTGACCAGATTTAAGAAAGCTATAGAGTACGACACCGGCACTAGTCCACCAAACGCTTACAAGTAACTTTTTTTGAGTCAATTTTAGCTTGGGGCAAGATTTTGCTGGTTCACCAGGGTTCAGCCATTGCGATGAGCGTTTACGATTATCGTACAGGATCCACTTTTTATCACATGTAATGATCCGATTTAAAATTCCTTCATTATTGTGCCGGTTGAGTAATGTAACGCAGCAGTCGACGCGCGTTTGTCGGTATGCTTCACTCAATTCATGAGGTACCCACCTTTCAAGCTTTTTCACCTTCCCAAATTTGCTTCAAGTGGATTAAAACGGTTTTGTCACTAACACCGCAGCCTGCAGCTAACTGTGATGTGGTTTGCGATGGATCTGCTTCCACAATAGCCTTCAATTCATCATTATCACGGGGCTTGTTCTGCAGGTCGAAATTTCCAGAACGAAAGCGTTGAAACCAAAAACGCACCGTGTTTTCTTTTGCGACACCACCACCATACACATCATTAATCCTTCGAGCCGTTTCTGCAGCACTGGTGCCACGGTGGAACTCGTACTCGTAAATAATGCGATATTTTAAGTTTTCCATTTTGTGAAATGAGTGACGCAGAAAAAAAAAGCAAAAGAGAAAAAAACAAATGAATTACGGTTTTCGAAACACAAATGCATGAGTAAATAGCTGTTTAAATTTGAATTTGGAATTCCTAACCAAAGAGGAGATATTTAAGATCAAAGTGGCCAGTACGACAAAACGCCAATTTCATATGTAAGGACCTAATACTTGATGGATTGATATTGTAATGTAATGGAGGCTGATTTACAAAACATTTCAAACATACAGAATCTGTGTGTCGTTTAAAAACTAACGGATCTTACTAAATATAAAAAATAGAATGAAGGCAGCCGTATTATATCGTATTATCTACATTCTTTACCGCGATCATAAAGCCACATATCAATTGAAGTGATTATAGCAAAGGCCTCCCATTTCGAAGGAAGTGCTGTCCAGCAGTAGACATAAAAAGGTGGTTGACGAGAACATAAAACATGGGTCTCCTTCGTGTTTAAAAAAAATAAAAATACACATCGGGCTCGGCTCGGTGAGAGCTCAGAATTCTTTTGCAGCGCAGGTAAGACCAAGTTTGTACGTGACCGGCATAAAATGGCGACGAGTGACCGATCGTCTGCTCGTTAGGATCCATTTGGGAATCACACGTAGCTACACTAAGGTCATTGACCAGGGAAGGTGTAATGGGCGCACAACCTATATTAAATCGAATTATGTCTATAAGAGTAACTATTTCTACGCCTTCCTAGTTATACTTATATCTTCTAATGTAGCAGCTATCGGTAAATTTGCTGGCATTTGAAGCCTTGAAAATGCATCCTCTCACGAGTGCAACATAGTGCTACAAAGACCATTTTCAGTGTAGATAATGACCTCAACGTATTGCTTTTTCTTTATAGCCGGGGTTACGCTTAACTTGTTCAGTAATAATGTGGAATCTAATGTGCGTGCAGAATAGGTATATAAGATCTTTTACATAGAAACAGTTAATATTGTAATATCGCAGTCGTCCTCTCTACTACAAATTGCTGTGCTTTTGAACATCTTATGTACTTATGGAAAGCAATATATGAATATGAATATGAGGAAATAATTTATAATATCTTCGTGATCGGTACTGCCAGATATTCGTTCATCGAAGGGCACGTTAAATTATGATTTAATCTCGACTTGAGGCCCATCTCGGTATCTCAGTAGTCATTACTGAACGATGATTAATGAACGGTGATTGACGAGGCCGCAGTGACTCCGTAATGATATGAAGAGGTTGGGGAAGAAACCTTCTCATGTTGTCTGACCCAGATTGTATGATACTTACATACCAAGACATTTTTAGGATACCTACTGATCATGATAAAAACCCTAAATGGTATTGAACCCTAAATTAAAAATATACATTTTGAAGTAAAGCACAGGTATTCTCGATACACGTTTACTATTTCACCTTGATTATCACAAATTCCAACAAACTGAGTTAAATTAATTGTAGATAATCCTAGGTTAGATTCTAGGACATAACTCATGACAATAAGTTAGATTGGAAGGTACGTTTCCAACGAATATAAGTATGTCTTTACTCGACGAAGGCCGCGAACCAAGTATCGGACCCGACCGTCGACATCGTACTCTTTTTATTTTCCGAGGAAACGCCCCTTCCGGCCACCAATGCGCGCGCGCGCGCATCAATAACAATATAGAAAAAATAAAAAGCTAAAAATAGAAAATACAGCTAAAAATTTGAAAAATAACATAAATTACATGCATATATCGACCGTTTTTATTGTCTTTGCTATAAAAAAATCAAGTTACAATAAATGGCTTATATCGTATCATTAGTATTTTATTTTTGTGAATCATAAGATATGTATGCATTATGTATTAGAATTGCTACCCAATTAGCCTATTACGCAGTGCTCACACAATTTATATAATGTATGCCCATGTCACTGACAATCTAATTGCATTTATCAGTTTAAGCCCTAAATGCGTAACTCTTTTTCTAGGATAAAAAAAAAACTTACCAAAGTAGTACAGGCGACTCATCGTTGGCCAGATTCAGCGCGAACAGTAGCGGAGATCCCACTGCTTCTATCCACACGTCCAAGATAATAGGCTCCACGTGATCTATCTGAAACAGTTATACTATTAAAGTTTTAATTATAACACGCGAGGTTTCGTAGACACCTGACAGAAGTAGAACTTAGCTCTTTGGTAGGTGTGGTCTGACGTAGCAATAGCCAAAACTTCATATTTTAAGCCTTGATGACATGTCGGTCAATGCCATTTAATTTCTTTATGACCTCAAAAGCACAGTCGAGCCGCCGCCGCCTGGCAGTGCAAGGGAGAGCCTGTGCCTTTAAAAGGCAGCATCTGGGAAAGCTTGCTCTGTAAGTCCTGATCCTTTCCGAAGTAAGGCTCAGGCTAGCCTTGCGGTTAAGAGCTTATCCAATTCAAATATAAATAAACTCTCACTCAACATAGGCATATTATGCTGCCATAAGCTCCAGGTTTGTGTTAAACGGTATGCTGTGCTCCGTCAAAGCGTGGGCGCAGGAGGGCCAGTGCTTTCTGAAAAAACTCACTTGATTGTCGACATCATACTTGCTTTGGCCTAGTGCTAGATAAGCGTAGAGGCAAAGATCCAACTCACCAATTATATAAAAATTATATGATGATGATTTGAATTCATTATTTGCTTTTAAACATCATCTTCAGAGTCAAAGAAAGTGTTTTTATTCATTGAGATTTCTTAGAATCATTTTTAAACGTAAAATCTACCGCCTGTTGGGAATTATCAATTATGTAACTATACATCACTGCTATGATCAATAAACCATAAACTGTACATGGATTTATATATGAACATTCTAAAGGTTTGAAACATACATTCAGGATCAAAGCTTTTAGGTCAAAGCGAAGCAGAAATCGGTTTGCTCGCAAGTTCTGTGTTTCAGTAAATACGCTTGTTAACCACAGAGGAAGCATTCTAGCTTATAATCTATCAGAGGAAGCTGGAAAGCAGTTTAAACATTATTAATTAGGAATCGTAGTTAGGTTATTTTTAAGAAACATAATTTATTTGTTTTTGTTATATTTATGACTAGCTGTTGCCCACGACTTCGTAATTCTGTATTTTTTTTTGTACACATAAATATGACTTAAACATGTCATAATAAAACATATGTACAGAGGCGAGCTTAACCCTCAAAGAGTTCTTTACCAGCAAACCTTTGAGAGAGAGAGAGGTGATACACTGAAAAGGTAGAAAAGTGTACTTGAATTATAATTAAATTTTAATAGACAAAATACATTCATAATCAAAAGTATACTTACACAAATATGTTTAATACCTAAATATATAAATATAACTCAAAATTATAATATAATTATACGAGTATACAATGTTTTATACATTGTATTCATACACTATATTTTTACATATTTTACACATACACATATAAATAAACATCATTTATTCAATAAATAGTACAATCAAACTAACTATGTACAAAGGAATCAGTCAGATTACATAAGGACCGTTACAAACGGCCTATAGGTAACTCAACTGTTCCAGACCAGTACCAGACGGAAGCGTGCCCAAGACACTGGCTACATTGCCACGCTGAATATATAAATTAATAGAATAATAATAAACGTTTATATTTAATATCAATTAATGTATGTATGAATACATATACGATACTTCGGCCACGTAGTGTTGAAAAATAATTTGCTAGTGCGGGCTTTAAACAGCTATAACTATAAACTCTATTTTATTGATCTATGAAATCCTTTTCATACACATGCTGTCTTTATAGTTATATTTTTTATATCTTCATGGTGTGTAAAGTATGTTCATTTATTCGTTTATCAATTAATATCTATAAACGGAGCAATAAATAACTAATTTCATTCAAACGGCGTATGAGGATAGTACAAAGATTTAATTAGAGAAACCTACAAACGACAAAGTAGAGAGACAACTGATCAAATCTTTTTGTAAAGAAACTTTAAATCATTGATTTCAAAAATTCTTTGTATATAATGTTTTTTTCCAAATATTTAAATATTTTTGTCCAAATATTTTATTGTGCGCCTATATGTCCATATATACATCCTCCTGGTTCTGTCCAGCCAAAGGTTGTCTGGAAGAGATCGCTTTTAGCGATAAGACCGCCCATTGTACATTTTTTTTTTGTAAGATGAATTAGTTCATAATTTTATTTACATTTGGTGTTCAATAAAGAATATTGTATTGTATTGTATTGTATGTTTTATGCTTTGGCCTCTTCTGGTGCTAAATTATGAGGCTCCTTGGTGAGCTCACTCTTGAAAAGGCGACATACAACCCGTGTGTCCGCAAGTAGCAAGTAAAGCAGTTCTCTCGCAAATCAACCCCAGTCAACCTAAGGGTTACCTACCCTGTAAGGGTTACCATAAATAAGTAACCTACCCTGTTACTTATTTATGGTCATAGCAAAACATATTTTCAAAGGAAACGGCATTCTGTCAATCTTAGGTTTATCATCTCGCTGCGGTAATAACTATATTATACAATATGAGCCACTACTTTACTGTGTTTGTGACATTTCTAACATTCTACAAAAAACACGCAATAAAAAGCTCTATGAAGCCTCAAATCAATGCTCTATGGTTCGCATACTTTGAGAATTAATTGACGATGGGATTCGTATTTCAGCGACAGAACGAATCTGTGCCGCAAATATTAGCTAATAGCTCTTTGTCCTCACATATTAATCGAGTTTTGAGATTAAACTGTAAAGCGTGGGTGCTTCTTGAGGCAATTTACAGTTCAAACAGTTACACTGATATTATGTAAACCGTTACGTGTGTCGTATATAAATCATGCCTACATAAGGTAATGGATTTCGATTTAGGTGTATGAATGGATTAATATTGATTGTGGGTAGATCCGTTGGTATGAGTCAATGTTGATTACTATGTTGTACTGATATTGTTTGTACTGAAACAATCCATAGTAACAGTCGTTAGTCGGGACATAGTGAATCGACATACAGTAGCGTTACACCTTAAGATTTTCCTGCCCGTTTTCCAATAGTTAAGGTGGAGTCAGCTCAACATATCCATGTCCAACATGTTATAAGAGTTTTGGCAAATATTTTACGACTGGCCGTCTGTATTTACCTTCTTCGGTAGTGTGGGATAAGGGGAAAAAGATATGGATAAATATATGGATAAAACGGATAAAAATAAGGATAAAGATACTAATGCCACGGGAGAAGGGTGACACTAGCAGCTCAAACCGTGTGACTGGAATCATAACAGGTACTGTTCGAGGATGGTTCTCCAGATATACACACATCAACATTGTCTAGGGATATTCCATTTCGAAATGATTTGCTTACAAACTATTTGCTTTTTAGAAAAAGTTTATAAATGGAATTAAACCTCTTTTGTTCCCTTTTCAAAATTTAGAAAAAAATAAAAATAGAACGCAATAAACAAAAGATAGAATGGGGACTCCGATTTAAATTAAACAACGTTAATTTTGCCCAATATAAATTAAATTTTATTTAATTATCAATTAGTGCTATCTAAGTATTTTTTTATTTAAACGGATCTTGTGATATTCGTAATGTCATGGAACGTCGACATTTAAGCAGAGAAGAAATGATAAGAGCGATAGGCATGTTACAAGCCGGTGCTATCCAACGCGTGGTTGCCCTAAACACCAATCAAAACGTAATTTCTCGATTGTGGTCACGTTATCGTATTACTGGGGATGTAAGAGAGCGCCACACTGAAAAAAAAGGAGTAACCACCCCTAGATAAGATCGTTTTCTCCAAAATTCCGGCAGGAGGGAACCCAATCTCACAGCAAAGCAGCTAGTGGAAAGGCTTTAGTCAGACCATCAGCTGTCAGTCAGCGATTAAACCGTCAGAAGAAGGCTACATGAAGTCGATCTTCATTCTCGTAGGCCGCTTCGTGTGCCAGCTCTACGACGAGGCAATCGCGGAAGGCGACTTCTTTGGGCTCAAGAACATTTGTTATGGAACAATGGGCAATGGTTCTCTTTACTGATGAGTCTCGGTTTGGATTCCACCCTGATTCACGAAGAACACGTGTTTGGAGAGTTCCAGGCAGAGAAAGTCGCCTCCAGCAGCCACAAGAGGTCCATTCGTACCGAGGTGGGACAATCATGGTTTGAGCGGGAATTCGTATTGGCGCGCGAATCGAGGTCATTTGGATAAGAGGCAGCATGACTGCACTAAAATACCGGAACGAGGTCATAGAACCTGTGATCATCCCTCACAGAGTTCAAATTGGCCAGGAACTTCAGCTCATGCATGATAATGCCCCTCCACACACGGCGCGTTTGGTGTCAGCTGCCCCTCAGGAACATGATGTCGCGGTTTTGGACTGGCCTGCACAGTCACCCGACTTAAACCCAATTGAACACGCTTGGGACATCATTATACATGTATTATACATATCATCATTACAGCGAAGGGCTTTCAGCAATTTGCCATCAAATTTGACCACAGAAGACCCACTTTTTTGCTATTTAAAAAGAATATGGGATCGCATACCCCAGCGAGACTTTGACACCCTAATTTTGAGTATGAATAACCGGTGCAGATGTGTTATCAACGTCAGGGGAGGCAACACCGATTATTAAATTGTAAAAAGGTAATTTTATAAAGTCATGGCAACGTAAAAATAGTTTCAACACAATTTACCGAACCTTGTAAATTTTCAGATTTTTCGAGAATTTGTTCCTACTTTAATGTTTATTAAAAAAATATATAAAACTGTCGTTTTTATTATTATTAATAAACAACACAAAATAAAGATTCTTGCCATACCTAATTTTGTAAAGAAATTATTTTCAGTTTTTGTAAAAATCAACAAAATGTTGAATATCCCTAGACAATGTTGATGTGTGTATGTCCGATATCTATTGGAGAGATAACTGGAGAATAAGATACATGTGTAGGTTAAATTTATACATGCCATACTAGTGAAACGCAAGGGACTTTCCCGACATTCTGTGGGACTGAAGGAGGCGCTTGGCCTTAAGGTGGCCCAAGGTGGAAATGCACTTCACCCGGAATCCTCAACTGTGTGAGGAACTGTCTATCTTACCTCTAAATGCCGGAACACGGAGTCGTTATAGCGACTGAATTAGATAAGATGGTGAAAGCTAGCCAGGACTTAAACATAATCCAACCACCAACCAAACCAAGCACAATATTTTACTCCCACTGGGGATCCCACCCGGGACCTCTGGATCTGACACCGGTGGACCAACCACTAGACCACGGAGGCGGTTAATACCCTTACAACATAATGGATGCTACCGATAAGACCACAAGTATCTTGGACCTCTGGCTTAGGTTGGGCGTCGATAGTTAGTCAGTCGGTCAGCTACACGACGATTTTATACATCTTACATATCATATGAAATTTGCGTTTTGCCAAACTGGCCATTTTGATCACGTGGACGGCTGGAGACCCTAGTTAACAATGAAGAATTAAAAATGATCATAGAAGCATCCATCGCAAGCCACGTCAGAGTTAGCAGTTAGCAGCAGGCTTCGGTATAAGTTTTTTTTTTTTTTTTTTTTTTTCTTTTGTATTCTGCTTATTGGCCATCTGTCAATGGTGACAATAATCCAATGTGATGTTGATGTCTGAAATCTAAGAATTTGTCGCTGTATGAGAGACCAGCCCAGTGACTCTTCTCTCACTCTCTGTCAGCGAATCTCATTGCGAGACTCTGTATGCTGTGCCGTTTTAGTCTTGAGAATGTAAGACTCCCCGACCCTTCCAGTTGAGCGGCCAATTCATTCCTGTGCTTGTTCAGCCTTGATTGGTAATTTTTACTGTATGTCTGCATTTCTTGTTTTACAGTTCTCAATGGTATATCCATGTATATAAACTTGTTGCTTATGTGTTGTGGGATTTTAAATATGTTTCGTATGGTTTTGCTCTGGAACCTTTCTAGGATTTCTATATTGCTGTTACTGGCTGAGCCCCATAGTTGGATCCCGTATGTCCAAATGGGTTTTATGATCGTTTTATATATGGCCATTTTGCTGTTATAAGTCAGTTGGGATTTGCGTCCAATCAGCCAATTCAGGCTGCGGATTTTGGTGTCAAGTTGTTTGCGTTTTGTCCAAATATGTTTACGCCAAGTAAGTCGGCGGTCAAGGTGCATTCCCAGGTACCAGTCGTCCGCCTGGGGAACTTGTTCGTTGTAAAGTAAGACAGGTGGGCATGTTTTTTGTCTGAGAGTGTAGGTTACTTGAACGGATTTGTCTTTATTCGCTTTGATGCGCCACTTATCGAACCATTCTTGGACAAGGGTGAGATGTCGTTGGAGATTTTTTGATGCAGTGTCAGGGTCGTCGTGGACAGACAATATTGACGTGTCGTCTGCATACGTAGCAGTGGTAGTGATGTCATCGAGGGTAGGTAAATCCGCAGTGAATATCAGGTACAGCAGCGGTCCCAAAATACTGCCTTGCGGCACTCCAGATTTGATTTCGTGTAGTTTTGATAACTCGTTGTTGTGTTTTACTTCAAAGCATCTTTTTTCAAGGTAGGATTTTATGATTTGGAAGAAGGAGTGTGGGAGTCTTTGTTTGATTTTGAAGAGAAGTCCCTCATGCCAAACCTTGTCAAACGCCTGGCTGATGTCTAGGAATATGGCAGAGCAGTACTTTTTATTTTCAAGGGCTCTTTGAATAATATCGACCAAGCGATGAACTTGCTCGATCGTACCATGTCCTTCTCTGAATCCTAATTGGTGTTTAGGTAGGGTTTCTTCGAGGTATTGTCTCATTCTAGATAACAGTACTTTTTCGAACAGTTTTCCTGTAATAGGTAACAGGCTAATGGGTCTGTATGAAGCCACTTCTTGTGCTGGTTTACCTGGTTTCAGTATCATAACAACCTGTGCTATTTTCCATTGGCTGGGAAATGTCAGAAGTCTTAAGCAAGCATTGAATATCTGGACTAAAGAGAGTATTCCTTTCTTTGGCAGGTTTTTCAGGAGAGTTGCATCTATCAGGTCATACCCAGGAGCCTTACTATCTTTGAGGTCGCGGATTACTCTGGCGAGTTCTTTTGGCGAGACACTTTTCAGGGCAGGGCTCATTTGTATGGTTGATTTAAGATAGTGTCCTATTTCTTCGTCATGTTGTTTGTCCGTGCTGGGTAGCGGTTGAAATACTTTGTCTAGGTGTGTTGCAAAAGCGTTGGCTTTTTCCTTGTCAGATCGGGCCCACGTTCCCATTTGGGTTTTTATAGGGGCTTTTTGCGTTTTCGGACGTTTAAGTTTGGATGTCGCCTTCCAGAGCGAGTAGTTTGTATCGCTTGTTGGGGTAAGTCTTCTCAGGTGTTCCTGGAGGTTATCATTGTTGAGATCATGTATAACAGATTTCAAGTCTTGTGATGCTCTGCTAAAGGCCGCTTTATCCCTTGGGAACCTTGTTTTGTGCCAAACCTTGCGTAGGCGTCGTCGTTCAATGATTTTGTCTTTTATGAATGTCGGATAAATGTGTTCCTTCGGGACGAACACTTTGCGCTTTGGGGTTGACTCGTGTACTGCAATGTGTATTATTTTGTTGAACTGCTCAATTGCTTCTAAAACATTCTTAAGACAATAGAAGAAGTAGTTCTTCTATTGTCTTAAGGGATATTTTTAGTTCAATCATAGAAGTGATTATGTTTTGGTACTTGTCCCAGTGTGTGTGGCGATTATGTATCCTTGGTGGTATTTCTTGCAGTAGAACTTGGCAATTGACGTTAAGAACAACAGGAGTGTGGTCTGATGAGAGGTCTATGATTTGTTCTATATTCATGTGGTTTAAAGAAAGGTTCTTGGTTACAAAAAAGTCTAATAGGTCAGGTTTTCTTGCATTGTCTGTTGGCCAGTATGTGGGTTCACCAGTTGATAGGTAGTTAAGGTTGAGGTCGTTGATCGCGTAGTAGAGTTGTCTCCCTTTAGGGTTTATAAGTCTAGAGCCCCAGTTTACATGTTTGGCATTCCAGTCTCCTCCGCAAATGAAGCGGTTTCCTAGTTTTTTCAAGTATTCTTTGTAATATTCTGCAGTTATAGAGTGTTTGGGTGGGCAGTAGATTGATGCTACTGTAATATCTGAGGTGCTGTCGGTAACTTTGATTATTGACGCCTGAATCTTTTCCGAGCAGAATGGTTCGAGTGGGTAGTGTTTTAGGTTTGACTTTATAATTATGGCAGCTCCAGCATGTGCTTTCCCTGATGGATGGTTTGTGGTATATACTAGGTAATTTTTGATGTCAATATGGCTTTTCGCAGTTAGTCTTGTTTCTGAGATTAGGGCAATGTCAATTTTTTCAGTTGTGAGGAATGTTTCCAGTTCTTGTTTACGTTCTGTTAGTCCGTTGGCGTTCCAAGTCACAATTCGCAGGTTGTAAATCATTTTGACAGCAGGCTGCTGATTAGTTGGATCATTTTATCCATCATTCGATCCATCATGTTCGTCATTAATAATTCGAATTTGTTGAACATTCTGTTTATGATTCCTTCCAGGTCGTTTGTGCCTGGCAAGATGCTGTCGGTGTTTATGTTTTTTCCAGGGTTTTTCTTTTTAGTTGCTTCGGCGAAGGATCTGCCGTGTCTGGTTGACGTCGTTATGCGTCCTGCGGGTTCAAACTCGAGGTCTTTCTTGTATTCATCTCTCCATTGTTGGTCCGATGGGAGTGGGGTTACGTCGTGCTGCCTGGATCTGTGGTACTCTGCCTGTGGTAGTTTTTGGGCTTTGTATGGTTTTATGGTAAGTTGATGTACAACCTCTTTCTTATTCCACTGTGTTATCTCTGTCTTTTTAGCATCTTGGTGTCCTCTAAGCTTTGAGTTGAGTTTAAGAATCTGCTCTTTATATTGTTTGTACTTTGTGCAGCCTCTGTAGCTAGCAGGGTGCTTTTCGTTGCAGTTTGCACAGGTGGCATCTGTGTCTGGGGTTTTATTGCAGGTGATTGTTGGATGATCTCCTCCACATTTAACACACCGGAAAGGTCTAAAGCATTGGTTTTTAGAGTGTCCAAATCTCTGGAGTGGCAGGCTTCGGTATAAGTGATAAAACAATTTTAATTCACTTGAAACAAATTGGAAAAGTGAAAAATGGTACTGCTTTAATTGAGTAAAGCAAACCACAAAACAAGAGTCGAGTGCTGCGTTACATTTCTCAACCGTCACAATAACGAGGGGAATTAAAATCGTATCGTTTCTGATGAAAAATGGATCCTGTACGATAATCGGAACGCTCATCACAATGGTTGAACCCAAGTGAACCTGCCAAATCCTGCCCCAAGCAAAAGTTGACTCAGAAAAAGATAAGTACTGGTAAATGTCTGTTGGACCAGTGGTGTCATCCATCACAACTTCCTAAGATCTATCCAGACGATTAAATAGACGAACAATCGAAAACCATTATGGAAAAGCTGGCCGCTACACAACCAAGACTGGTCAATTGCTCAAGCCCACCTGCTGCTTCAGGACAACGCTAGACCACATACTGCACAGCAAACGATTGCTAAATTAGAGGAGCTGCGATTAAAATGTATCCGACCCCCACCAAACTCCTAGGACTTTGCTCCAACAGATTACCACTTTTTCCGAAATTTGGACCACTTCTTGCAAGGAAAACAAAACAATTCCGGCGAGCCTGTCAAAACCGCCTTCAGAGATTTTATTGATTCACGCTCCCATATTTTTTTCAACAAAAGAATGAATTACCGATAAAAAGGCGAAAGTGCAGAGATAACAAAGGTTTTTTTTTTATCAATCAACGTTTGTAAACGTTGATTGATAAAAAAAAAACATTTTCCATATTAATTTGCTTTTTATAAAAAATAATTTTGTTTAAATATAGAAGTATCAAGGACTTACATTGATCATCAGCTGGTCATGATACAGTCCCCAACAGTCTGCATACACCTGTACAGTAATGTCTATGAAGGCTCTTGGTCCGATCAAACCCTCCTTTGGCACGCAATCTATCAATATGCCGGGTTCTCTGACATCTTGTGCCCATTCATCTGATGACAAAGAGAGTTAACGAATGAAATGAACAGGTGCAATAGACAAATACTTTGTCGAATCGCAGTAATATATGCAAAATGCTTATACAAAATTAATGATTACATGATTGTTAAAACAATAAGGTTCATCTTCTTATCGGAGGTAGCCAAAATGATGGTATAGTTTGTTAAAAGCGTAGGAAGCGTAGGAGAACACAGATTTTTTTTTGTATTCTAGGTTGTTAGGTTCGAGCGAGACAATCATTTTGATGAAACCCTCTCTAATAAATAAGGATAAAAAAATATTTTTTTTTTACCTACTCCAAAATAACTCGGAGATTAATAGTTCTACCTTCTGCGCAGTAGGTTGTGGGTTCCATTCCCTCCCGCAAAAACTTTTGTGCGGTGAATATAAATGTTTCATTTGAGTTATTGTGTTGTATGCTTTATGAAAAATGGAGTATGTAATCTATACGGATTCCAGTTCCCATAATACAAGCGCCTCTATGGTCCCGGGTTCAATCCACCGATTTCAGATCCAAGAGGTCCCGGGTTCGATCCCCATGGGGAGTTTAATATATTGCGCTTGGGTTGGTTGGCAGTAGGACCTTATTAAAGTTCGCCTGGCTAGCTACCACCATCTCACCTAATTTTGTCGCCATAATAACAATTCTGAAATTGTTGTGTTCCGGCATTTAGAGGTAAGATAGCCAATTCCTCAGTTTGTAGAGTATTCCGGGTAAAGTGCGCCTCCACCTTCGGCCATATTTCAACTTGTAACCAGGTTAGATGAAGGCCAAGAGCTACCCCGTCGTACAATAAAAAAAAAAGCTTTGCTTAGTTTGGAGCAAGAAGGTAATGTGTGAAATTTATATGCATCATTGTACTGTCCTGATTTATCCTAATCCTACAAAAGCTGTCTCATTTTTTCTATTTTAAGATTATAAAACCATTGAATATCAGCTTCGTATTAAAAAGGTTCTTTGTGGATGACATTTATCAAATTATTTACCTAGGTATCTTAATGTTGAAAAATATATCTGAAACTCATTATTAAGATCACTTTATTATCAATATGTACACAAAGTACATATTGGATCTGGAAAAATCACAGATCAACTGAGAACTTATTCTTTTCTGGGAAATTGGTAAAGCACGTTGGCACTAATTTACTTCGTTATTTTCAATTCCACATTTGGAAGATATGTACTTTTTTTTTACCCATTATAAACCTTCTTTTCACGAGTAGGCAGTGGCTGCCAAACTAAGCGATGGGGGTAAACAGAGACACGCATCAATTCATTGGTTGTTGCGTATCTATTTCCAATACAGCTCCTGAACTGAACCCCATTTACGATAAGTACATCACATCAATACAATCCGACGCTGAGGCTGAGCACTCCACACAAATTGAATTTGGATGAGCTTCGAGTGTTACATTACCTGCACTAACTACTGAGTGCAAGGCTTTTAAAACTTTTTTCCATTCTTAGTGAAAGCCCCTCAAGGGAAAAAACTTAGTTGTGAGATATATAATAAGAGTGTTTTGCCATAATCACCACGCTTGGCAGGTGGATTGGTGTACGTCAACAGTAAATTAAATGATTAAAATATTTAAATTGTATGTTATATGTATAATGTATTAACTTTATGTGTGTAAATTTAATTAGTTTTATGATTAGTAAATTTAAAGATAAATATATATATGAAGAAAATTGTGTCATTAAACTATTTTTAGGTTCTAATGAAAATATGTATAATGTCATATGCTTGATTGGGTATTAGTACCTATGTATCTGTCTGTTTGGTTATTTAATCATGATGTATTAATGAATGGATATTTTTTAACTACTAGTTTTTTTTGCATATATTTTAGGTGTTTCTTTTTTGCATGTGTTGTTGCACATTCGTGGTCTTTGTACCACGAAGCGTGTGATCTAGTTTATTTAGTTAATAGCCATGTAGGTACTAATACTAAGCAAAATAAATATGATTGATATTTTTATTTCTAAAAATGGTTGATATTACGATATTACTCAGACGTAAGCTGCTGCTCCTCTCCAGATGAGATCTCTTAAACAGCTTAATTAATGTTATCCGTGGGCTGAGATGAAGGAGTCCATTGCAACCGCACAGCAAGAACTATATCTGACTCGTGAAATAAATATAATAAAATAAAATGTTGGTCCTGGCAAGCCTCGCCGTCAAGAAACATACAATCTTGACTCTCTGATCTAGATTCTGGAATTCACACATTGCGTTCTTGCGTTGATCACGTACCGTTACGTACGTGGTCATCCCCTGAGGCTGACAAATATTTTATTCTGTCAGTGTTTCAACGTGCGTGATGCTTTTGACGAAGCGTTAAAGAGGGTAGCCCTGTATTCCGCTTGCGCCTACGAAACAACCGCACGAATACACTGTTACATAACCTGTGTACATACTAATTAAGTGACAAAGTCCC
Organism: Venusia cambrica; assembly: GCA_951394065.1. Classification (NCBI taxonomy): domain Eukaryota; kingdom Metazoa; phylum Arthropoda; class Insecta; order Lepidoptera; family Geometridae; genus Venusia; species Venusia cambrica. The sequence goes on from OX596056.1 coordinate 10,017,262, forward strand.
GGGAGTTCTCAAGTAATTACAAGCGACTTTGTTTAGCAAATAACACGTTCGCGGCTGTGTTGGGTAGAATATAAAAGTAGCCTTAGGCTAGGTCAATTCCCTAAGCTGCTGTGCTTCTAAAGAGAAAAAAAGACAAATACTCTCTGTCTAAAGAAAGCATTCAAGGTAACATTATTAACATTTACCCGAAGATAAATGTATTCAATGTGTAATGTGCATATTGCCGAGGTATGCATATTGCTATGAAGTATCTTGGTATCTTGGCTAAGGCTTGGCAGTCCTTCACAACGAGACAACTTTTAAGTTTATACAAAACTTAGGTCCGATCTTGTATGGAGTACTGCTGCCATCTCTGGGATGGCTCAGCCAAGTACCACTTCGAAGCCCTGGACTCAGTTTAGTGTCGTGTTGCATAATAGTCTCATAAGTAATAATTCGCTTGTTGAGGCCAACTTTCAGAGCCTAGAACACAGACGGCATTTTGACAGGTTGTCTGTGTTCTATTAATACCACATTGGTGAGTGTGCGCTTGATATCTTCAACCTATTCCCTCCTTCTCCTTTCCACCACCGGACTAGCAGTCGTACGGCAGGTTCCAACCCGTACCTTGTAGATGTTACATTGTGCTGAACACATCGATTTGCTTCTACTTCAAGATGAATACTGGTAAAAAAATTAAAAATGCACCAAAAAAATTCGTAAAGTCTTCAAGCCCAGAGGTTCCTTTTAGACAAGCGTGCTCCATCTTAGTCCATATCTTTAGTTCTTTTTCAAATGAGTTGGTATTCAAAAGCTTGGCTATCATCAATAAAAAAAGAGTCTATCTATCAGCTCGTTCATATAACCATTAAAAAGCTTTGATAATGTGAGCTCTCCCTGCATCACACTTCACGCAACTAATCATGCAATTGTCTGAAATTTGTCAAATATATTAAAAAGACTGATTCGTAGGATCGAATAAAGAAGAAGAGGATATAATTATTCGTTTCAATTATTTAAATTAATACTATAAAAAAAAAACTATGAAAGCCTATAGAAGAGAGTGTTTTACATATTTTTTTGCTTGTGATATCAATTTAAACCAAAAATCGATCACTTGTTTTGATGTAATGCAGATTAGTTCCTCAGTAGTGGGAGCAATAAACGGCTGATAAAAGTACCGATAACGTTTGATAGTTTCCGCCCATTACTTTTAATTACTAAGATTCTTAACAGCTCTACGATAACATTTAATTTACCACAGAGGGAACCAAGCCAAATTTCTATTTGTTAAAGTGTTCTCCGAATCATTAAATTTCACGGAACACAAATTTTCTTTTAGCTTGGTTTTGCAAATTCAACTCTGTTATTATATTTACATCCCTAACGTTTAATTTCGGTGTTTTTTTAATCATTATTTTCCTTTCCGTAATCTCACACTAGGTGGGGTTGGCAAAACATGTATTTTGATATGAGTTTTGTTAGATTTAAAGTTTTCATGCATAACTGACGTCAACACACCTTAGGAATACTTGGACACAACCAAGTGATGAGGACACAAGGATTACGTAAATTTAAGTAAATTAAGTGGATAAGGAAGGGGTTCCAGAGTAGCGTACCCGTAATGATTAGAGAACCTTCTTGTGGTTTATAATGTAGTATATGTATTTTTCCAAAACATTAAACCATTAGTTATTAAAAAAGAGTGAGTACCTATCTGAATATTCTGAAAAAAAACCTTGTAAAGAAATACTTAATTTTAGTACCCTAAACATTTATCCTCACGTACCTTTGACAAAACTGACATCATCATTATATATTTTTTGTGTTTTCTATGGTGTGATAATTCTCAGAGACAAGAGTAAAGACATACCTTCGCCTAATGCGTGAACACGAATAAACAAATGCTCTTTTTGTATTAAACATACTGTGTAAGGGGATTAGGGGTGTACTCCAAACGCCATAACATTGAACGTTCAGGGCGGAAGCTCTCTTTAAATGACGCAAAATAGCACGCGTTTACTTTTTACGGGGACACTCTGAAACGTGCATTGTTTCGTGTAGCGTTATTTTCGTGATGATCCAATTTACATTCTAAGGAAATTTCGATAACCTTAGCCCACAGAGTTTCTGCAGAGAAGCACCCATTTTCGAAAATGATGCAAAGAGATAAGCTATAAATGTAAATTGACAGCTCATTTACATAATTGGCCTCATTTACCCTGCTCCCTTTAACGAGCCCGTCAATCGCAACATGGATTCTGAATAATTTTCAATAATTGCCTGTTGTTTTTGCACGTTCTTTTCGCAGAGTTTTTCGTTCGTTTCATTGTAGCTACACAATCTACAATATTAAAGAGCTAGTGAAAGTCCGCCTAGCTTGTGTTCCATCGGTACGTGGTAGTACTAGTGCCTCTAATAAGCAAATTCTGAAAAGGTCGCTTCATCGTATACCACATCATGTCCCAGCTTTGAAGTGAAGTTTACCCATTAAAAATGAAAGTATTGATAGTAATGTGACCGATATATAATGGTGGAAACCATTTTGTAAATCGGAGTTGAGTTTTTGAGCTGTCGGGTTAAATACCGTCTACTATAATGACCAAGAAGAAAGGCATAGTTCACTAATATCATCAAAAAACGTAAAAAATAAAAAACAAAGATTTTGTACGATTCCGAACAGGCGGTAGATTTGACGTTTCAAAATAATCCTAAAAAATCTTACTGAATAAATACATTTTGACTTTGACTTTACTAACGTATGGAGGCGACACGGTAGTAAGGATTATTTTACTGGCCGGGCGACTAGGTATTTTGTTTTAAAAATCACGCCGTAAGTTTATTTGTTATTTTTACGAGTTTTTATAGACCTTCAGTTAATCGTTTTACTTTTTTACCCCTATATAGCTACAGACTAGATTAAAGTTACTGCGCTCGCCACTCTGCGTGGCGTACGAATACTACACTGTATATTAAGCGCACCACTGATGCGTTATTCTTCTCTTCTTCTCACACACACGCACACATTGTTGTACCAAACTCTCGGAAAATAGATCTGACAGCCAAATCTATCACCGCGCGCGCCCATTGGTCAAATCAAACAGCGTGCGCTATCCCGACTTCTTGCACACACTTACACACTTCCGTCCCTTTTAACGAAATCACTCCCACAGATTGTAGGAAAACGATAGGAAAGATGTTACACATCAAAAATGCGCTCAATATTTGGTCAAGCATTTACTTACCTCGATGGCTACATACACATACTAGTGGAATATGAAGTCAAACTACGAAAGTACACAAAAAGATGGATGCCGTATCCGTTCCACGTATCTACATGGAACAGCCCATAACGCATCTAGCACTTATGGATGTGATGATATGTTAGTAGATTTACCCGAAGATTTAGCATCAGTACTTGCGATCAACAAACCAGCTGCCGAGCATGGTTATTAAGGCTAATTCCTGTCACACTCTTCGGGACGCTTTAGCGAAGCCCATGTCAGGCAGTGAGCTTTTTAGAGCTGTAATGATGATTCTACGTGGGATTAGCAGCCATAGAGAGAGAGAATCGATGGCGTCTAACCTTTGCTGAGAGTTCTGGTGTGATGACGTTGCCAGCATCGCAAAGCGGAAGTCCAGCGGGCTGCCTGTACTGACTCGTTCCTGAGACGCAACGTCCTCGAACGCACTGCAATACATACCACAATATATTTATTCGTTCTGTGTTTGGGTGTTCTATTGTATAAGTACGTAACTAATTAAAAAAAATAGAAAAAAAGTTTTTAAGTACCTATTCTATTCGTAATCTAGTTCTCATATTACTATGCTTAGTATGGGGCTAGATGGCGCTATGTGAAATTAATGACCAGTATGTAGAAATATCATTTGATGAATTAAAATACTGTGTGGAAACGAACATGTTAATGTATTATATATAATGCTTGTGGAATATATTACTTGTTTTTGACTGTTATCCCAGCGATGTTATTGTATTAACATTTTTTTATTTATTTTGAACTGAATTGCCAATTACAAGCCATTTGCGTATATTGCCAATTTGCTAAGAGACGATCAAAAATTAGACAAAATTTATGAAATCGTATAATCTAAAATGCAATACTTTAATTCTTAAGCTTACTATGTTACGGCATGAGAAATAGCTAAGGACAGATTACCAGCCGACCTAAGTTTTGATTAAAGTGGTTTTTAATTGTGTTTCTTGAGGTATTTCTCTGAGCTTATGCAAACTACTGCGATTATATTGTGCAAATATCTTGCGGACAATTAATCTCTAAATTCGGAGTGTTGCAAGTCTGTGCATATAGAGGCGAATATTATTCAAAACGATATCTTCAAACTAACTATAAAGATATTTTTAACCCCCTCGATGGTCTAGTGGTCTGCCAACCGGATTCGATCCCCAAGGGGGGTAGGATTTCATTTAAGTCCGCCTGGTTAGCTACCACCATCTTATCTAATTCTGTCGCCATATCAATCATTCACAAATTGTTGTGTTCCGGCATTTAGAGGTAAGATAGCAACACCCAGTGGGATTATGATAGGAGGTTATAAAGATAAGCAAGCATGGATGAGTTTTTTTTTATATAAATAATTGCAGTGTGAATGCAATGATCGGAGATCTTACCTGTTTTAAGCGGCATTTGTTTAAACTGCAAGCAAAAAGACTCCGTGTGCTTCGTCAGTATCGGTCGAGTGCAGGCGAAGCAAGCACATACGCGGGTCAAAGGAGGCGGCTCAGTTACTAAAACCAAAATATTTTACCATTTAACCAGTATGCGTTGACCATAGTATAGAACATGAATCAATCTCGCACTTTACAAAATAAATAAATTTAAGTTTTATCAATGTGCACTGTACCGCAAACAGCAAAAAAACAAAGCTATATAAAATTATATTTGCAGCTATTTCATCAAACTTTACACACCAAGTTTAGTAACAAACATGTTTTCCACAAGTTTCGCAACGAAAGAGACAAATACGAAATGTCATAAGCACGCGCCACTTCACTCTAAAACGACATTGGAACATCCAAAGAAAATTGTCCAACAATCCCTTTGACCCACACCTTAATTTCCTCTTTTTACGGTGAAAAAATACTCGGGAGCTTTTAATATCGCCACAAAAGGACCTCTGGCAAGATTGCCCGCCAAAGGTTAGGCCCGCGATATTACTTGGCTCGCATCCATTTTCGCTTCTTTACTCGAATGTCTGAATCTAACAACCATGAGAAATGTTTTCGTATGTATGTTGCCACGCACATTTTTTTAGACACACAAATGCTCTTTAGGCGCTCATAAAACAATACTATGAGATACAGAGTTTTTCTTGTCTCAAAGGCTACGGCCACAAAAACGTCAACGTCCAACGTACATAAACGCGATAGTTATTGCGTTAAAATGCTGCCAAAATGAAGGCGTTCAAACAAAGTGGCTAGGATTAGTAGGATTTTGCGTGAAACTTTGCGTCGAAAATTAAACTTTAAAGATTTTTTTCAAGGTCTTTCTTTGATCTGTATTTATTTTGATCTTTGAAGCTTTCAGTACGCTTTTTGTAGGCTACAATCATTATATAAATTGTTTATTGAATTGCTGAAATGTTTTGTTTTTATTTTATTTTCGTGTTTTTTACTACTTCTTTTATTTTATTTACTACTTATTTTATTTCTCAGTTTTTATCCTAATTTATTTTAGGTTTGTTTGCATGCGAATAAATTATTTATCTTTAACTTTCAAAAAAATCCGTCAAACGGCATTGTATAATTAACGCGCTAAATCGTAGCTACGTCTAGATTATCGTAATAAATATTGCCATAGCATGCAAATGTGACCCTCGAATATTAGATAAAAGTCTAGTAAAAGTATCAAGAATTACATTGTATTGATATTAGGTAGGCCTCGGTAACTTATATATCGTAACTACATAAATTCTCGTGCAGTACAACGTGATTTCATGGGTACGAAACTTTATCACCAAAACTCGTCATTCCGTAAGTGTACTTGATAATTTCTTAAATAATCCATTATTTCTGTGCCACAAGTTATAATCGGTGAGGTTAGCATCAGCACATATTACTGGTAGTTGCCTAAATAAATTAACCATACCGCCTCTACCTGCACGTTTTATATTAAAGGGCACTTTCTTTTTGTTATTTGAATTCAGTTTCATCGTTGTACTGGAATTTGCCCAAAATAATATAAAAAAATTAAAGGCATCACGCATTTTGTTATTAATACACAATAATGACAACCACGACAATTATAATGAATAGTTAAGTAGCCTGAAAGTGCTTCGCACAATATCCGACTTCGTATGAACGTTTAATTATTAAACTCTCAGCTGCAGCAAAGGGATGTTTCAGAAAGTTTGATCGTAAAACTTTGCATTTACTTCACGCCCCGCACGAACGCAAAGTATATTTACGAGTTTCGGGGCTCGAAATAATGCATTTTCACCGAAAAGTTTCAATAATGCTCACATTTAGAAAGTGTGAATCGAGTAAAATGTAAATGTCCAGTAATGCCCAAACCAGTAATATAAGAATAGTCTATTTTAAACTTTCAAGATACATTATTTTGATTCGTTGAAACCCGTTTTTCGAATCAAAATAATGTGTTTTTATGGCCTATTTTATTTATATTTATCCCGACGTTTCGGCGGGGTTGCACCAGCCGTGGTCGCGGGCAGACCCGGAATAAATATAGGTAAAATACGCGATAAATACCCGGTTTTTAATTGTAAGTCACGGTAAGTAATTGTGTTCGTTTATTCAAATGAAATTTTCTATGGATTTTAATATTCTGATCTGCAACCTTTTTGTATGACGAAAAGTGGTGAGGCACTGAGTCGGGTACAATGTTTCGCTGTTATACAAAAGTTTAATGTTATCCTGTATTATTACGACATCCTATATTTTTTTATATTGTTACCTTTTCACGACAAAATGACCAAACAGATTTTGGCAAAATTTCCCGGATAAGTAGGGATTATTTTCATCCTAGCAAAGCCGCGGGTAAAAGCACTTTTTTTATCGATGATAGCCTAGCGTTTGACCACCAGCTTACTAGAAAAACAAGAGGAGATGCCTAAGATGGAACACGCTTGTCTTAAAAGAATCTATTCACTCTGGACTTAAATACTCCAAGATTGTACTCGTGCGGAAAAACAGACGAGGGCAAGGAGTTCCATTCCTTACCAGTATTAATGATAAAGGTAGAGGCGAAATGATGAGTTTGGCACAGTGGTACATTAACAAAGAATGGGTTGTAGCCTGCCTTACGTCTACTAGTCCGGTGATGGAAAACGGATGGAGGGATTAGGTCAAAACTATTGTGCGCACACTCGCCAAAGTCGAATTTATAGAAAACAGACAGCCGAGCAGCACGACGCTCAATCGAGTTCAGAGCTTCGAGCTGATACGGCTGAGCCATCCCAGTGGTGGCAGTATTCCATACAAGATTGGACCTGAGCTTTCTACAAACTTAACAGCTATCAAAAAGAGAAATAGCCAGTTTCATAGCAGCAAATTTGGCCTCAGACTCGATATGGGAGCCAAAGTTCAAATTCATTGAAATATCAACGCCTAAAAGGGTCAAACTATAATTGAACTGGAGCGAAGTGCTGTTAAAAATAGGTACGGGATGAAATTGGCTTTTTTTGCAGTGAACACACACGCCTGAGTTTTGGAAGCGTTAAACCGTACAAGATTTGCGTCACCCCATTCAGACACAAAGCTTGAGGTTCAAACGCTCCACCAACTCCAAATCACACTACAGAGGCTGAAAACGTCGTCCGCACTAGCATGTGGACTGGAAAAATATCTATCAACAACTGTGCTGTCATAGATATATTGATATATAGAAAGATAGATGGATAGGTAGCCACTAAGGACTACTGGAATCGATGAGCGTTTGCTCACCGCAAATGGTAACTAGGTATTATTTTTCAAACGTGAGTTAAAACAACCAAATTTAGACTGTTATTTACCACTATCTGGACGCGTTGTACCATGAACCAATTTAAAATAGGCCGACAGCGTTTTTATCGAGCGTAACTTGATAATTAGTTACTTTCTAAGATGTAAGATGTCACTAAATGTTCCAAATCCAGAATTAAAATAGGATATTTCTGAACCACACTGCCCTTCTCGTTCAAATAAATACTGCAAGATGGCGCTGTTTTGATTCTGTTTTGACGGTACCTACCTCGTAGGAAGCTAGGTACCTTGCTACCTAATTGATTGAAGACTAACAAATTTATTTATCAACAAGGCTTTATTTTATCAGAACTTAATACTTATTTTTATGGAAATCTGCTGCCTGCAAAAGATAGTAGGTAGGATAGGCAGGTTTAAGGTAGGGTAGGTAGGTACTATCTACTCATTAAACAAAATATTAATATATCTAATCCCTATTTTATTATAATTATAATATAATTGGTGCTTATTTACGTACTTACTCACTCTACTCTCATTGTGAAAATCCAAGCGATGGGAAGTGATAACTTTACGAACGCGTAAAGTAAAGTTTACGCCAATATGATAATGTGGTTGGTTGAAACAACCAATCATGAGCGATAGCGTCCCCAACATTTAGTCAACATTTAGTGACATCTTACGCCTTAGAAAGTTACTAATTATCAAGTTACGCTCGATAGAAACGCAGTCGGCCTATTTTAAATTGGTCCATGGTACAACGCGACCAGATAGTGGTAAATGTCTAAATTTGGTTGGTCTAACTTAGTCACCTTTCGCGGTGAGCAAACGCTCATCGAGTGATCTTCAATTATAACCCACACTTAGCACACTAATCGGATGCGGTCACGTGACGTTACTCGGTGACATCACGTGAACGGATGTCGGGTGACGCGCGACTGCATCGAAGCTCGCTTTCCTCCGTTGGGTTACAGATATGCCTAAGATTTATGTATGTAATAGTTAAATACCTCGAGAATTAGGTTCCTTTACATTTAGACTAACTTTTGGTAGTAAAATAATAAGCCACGACCGATCAAACCTGTCGTAACACAAAAAAAATGGGAAGTATTATTAAGATTCCCATGTTGTTCGGGAAACAATGACTAAGGTAAAGCGCTCCATTCCTTGTGATTATACAAGAAGAATAAAAATTCAAACTCACCAATTTCCACGGGTGGGTAGTCATCGGGCCCTTGAGGCGGCCGTTGCGGCCTTTTTGCTGGCTCAATGTAAACAAGCTCATAGGGGCAGTGGCAGATGTTCTCTGTGTACAAGAAATATAACACTGTAATTAAAATTATAAAAAAATAATAATAATAAGGCGACCAGTCAGGATGTACTCAGTGCCGTTATGTCCTTTCAGAGTGGCTCAGCCGCTGGCCTGGATGCTGTGTCTCCACAGCATCTAAAGGACCTGCTATCTGGTGGGTCTGGCCATGCGGGTGATGTCCTTCTTGAAGAACTGACGGCATTGATCAACCTCATGCTGTCGGGTCGAGTCAACAGCGAGATTACAGAAATCTTGTATGGTGCTAACCTTTGTGCTTTAAAAAAAAAGGATGGCGGGATAAGACCCATAGCCGTAGGCACCACCTATCGCCGCCTTGCAGCCAAAGTCTGCTGTCGCAAAAAAGCCGCGTATCTAGGCGACTATTTCCGACCCGTGCAGCTAGGCTTTGGTTCGCGAGGCGGTTGTGAGGCCGCGGTCCATTCTTTAAGAACATTTTTAGATCGAAATTACGGGGAGGTTATTCTAAAAGTAGATATCAAAAATGCTTTTAATTCGGTTGACAGAGGCACCTTGTTAAATCAAATCAAATCCAAAATTCCCGAAATTTATCCTTTTCTTTTTCAATGTTATGGTTCGCCATCTAAATTAATTTACAAGAACCAAACTATTTCGTCTGCAGTTGGCTGTCAGCAAGGTGACCCTCTAGGCCCGGCCATTTTTAGCCTTGCCATTCACCCAATTATTCAACGCCTGAAATCTAAATTGAATGTTTGGTATCTCGATGACGGAACCCTGGGTGGCGATGTGGACTCAGTATTTGGCGATCTAAAAATTATTATAGATGAATTTCGGCAGATTGGCTTAGAACTAAATTTTTCGAAATGTGAAATATACATTTCAGATACATGTTTGGATAGAAATTCAATTATTCAAAAGTTTGAGACTTTGGCTTCCAATATTACTGTTGTAGATAAGAGTTCACTCCACCTACTAGGTTCACCAATTCTTGATGAATCTTTTCCGGGTTTCGTCGACGACAAAATTCAAAATTTTATGAAGGTTTCGGACAGACTTTCAAAAATTAACTCACATATGGCTTTCACCACTATAAAATTTTGCCTTTTTGTCCCAAAATTTACTTATGCTTTACGATGTTGTCAACTGTGGAAACACAGTGAGCTGGTGGAAGGCTTAGACAACATAATAAAGAACACCCTTTCCACGGTTTTGAATATTGAGTTGGATGACAGAGCATGGTCGCAGGCCTCATTGCCTATTCGATTGGGCGGCTTAGGTATACGCAAAATTTCTAGTGTTGCTTTGCCAGCGTTCTTGTCTTCCGTCTATAGTACACATTCTTTGGTTGAGAAAATTCTAACACCATCAATTTCAGCTGTTCCAGGCAATATACTCCAAATTTCTTATCTTGACGAGGCTCGAAATGCTTGGCATAGTGCTTGCCCTAATACCGATCCCCCAAAACACCTTTCGGCACAACGGCAGTGGGACGGGCCTCTGTGCGAGTTGACACGGAATTATCTATTACATACGTGCTCAACCTCCACAGATCGTGCTCGTCTCTTAGCTGTTTCAAAATGGGAATCAGGTCTTTGGCTGCAAGCACATCCATCCTACAATACCGGTACACTTATGGATCCTGTAACTTTCCGTATTGCCACTTGTCTTCGGTTGGGTGCAAGATGCTGCGCCTCTCACCAGTGCCGGTGCGGTGCGGCCGTAGATCAATTTGGTTTTCACGGACTTTCGTGCGCAAGGTCTGCCGGCAGGATTTCGCGCCACGCTAGTCTTAATGACATTATCCGTCGAGCGTTTACCAGTGTCAATGTGCCAGCCGTTCTTGAACCGAATGGTCTGTTACGTGATGATGGTAAGCGGCCCGACGGTATGACTCTTGTCCCTTGGGAAATGGGTAGGCCTTTGGTGTGGGACGCTACCTGCGTCGACACCCTAGCGCCATCTCATCTGCCTGGGACATCAGTTAGGGCTGGTGCGGCGGCTGATTCGGCCGAGGATCACAAAAGGCGCAAATATAGTGGTCTCGACAGAGCTTACCTATTTGAGCCTTTTGGGGTGGAGACCTTGGGTCCGTGGGGAGCCGGTGCCCTCCGGGTTTTCAAAAATATTGCGGGGCTTTTGATTGAGGCGACACGTGACCCAAGGGCTGGCTCTTATTTAGGCCAGCGAATTAGCATAGCTATTCAGCGTGGCAATGCAGCCAGTGTCTTGGGCACGCTTCCGTCTGGTACTGGTCTGGAACAGTTGAGTTACCTATAGGCCGTTTGTAACGGTCCTTAGGTAATCTGACTGATTCCTTTGTACTTAGTTAGTTTAATTTATTGAATAAATGTATTAAAAAACTTTAATTTAAAAAATAAGTACCTAGTAAAAATAGCAACAAAAAAAATACAAAATAAAAATCTAATAACCAGCCAATACCGCTAGAGGTTCGTCTATCACAACAATGGCGGATGAGCGGGTAATCAATTTGGGCAGTTAGCATGGTCAAGACAGAATTGATGCTGACCCGCAGCCTGCGCACTAGGTATAGTTATGGTGCTATGAATGCAGTTGATGAGAGCTTCTGGAAACATGTCCGAGGCGCTGCAGTTGCGAGGCAGCTTCAGGACTGATAAACTGGACGCAGAGAGTGCTCGATGCCACCTTGAGTTTATTTATTCAAAATCAGTATGGTATTGACCTCGAAACAAGGATGAACTCTACGATGGAGCTAGTTGTTTCAGAAGCTGCTAATTAAAGATACTAGCACTCTCACACACTGAATAAACAGTAAAGTAGTGTAGCGCTGGATTTCGGCAGGATGACGGTCGCAATCCAGGTGAACCTTTACAGGTTCTAAAAATCATTCAGCCATAATCGTTGACTAAAGGCCTTCATCACACCTAGTTTCAACTTAATAAGGCGAGAAGGTGGAAGCGCACTGCACCGGAATCCTCACAATGGTCTGAACTGTCTTGTTCGTAAGTTATGTACCTCTATATATAAGTAATGAAATGTTTAATGTTAAGGACGAGTGCCACAGTGGCGACTAAGGACGCGAACACAAACCAGTTTTTATTTTTTGTGCCTACTAAATAGAACAGAATAGTTTATTGTTCAGTCTTAAACAATATTTACACGCAAAATAAATCTGTAGCTTACTACTGCATAAAATAATGCAAGCATAGATGGTAGAAGGGTTGCACAACAGTAGCAGATTAAACCTAGATTGACACACGTCTAGGTAAGACCATAAGGCGTACATTACATGGAGTTCCTTGTTACGTTGACAGCTATCTTAACACGAGTTAGGATTGGCAAAAAGCAATAGTTTTTGGGTTTTTTTCTGCCCCAGATTGAATGTTAACCAATACAATCCTTTTTCAATTGCATTAATTTTATTTGGCATTTATTTATATGTTGAGTCGATTTGATTGAATTTGTTATATTTAATTAAGTTGAAAATAGTTTTATTATTAATGTTATTAGTAATGGAGAATGGCATTTAGTTATCACATTTATAGAGAGGTGATAATCGTGTATGTTCATTGATCCTGCGGTATTTAAATCACAAAATTATTGCACAGTAAAGTATCCGAGAAGGTATTGTGAAATGAGGTGTTGTTAATAAACTAGCTCGTAACCTAGTTTGAAATTTACATTTCAAAATTTAGTTTTAAGCTGCTACAAATATTAGTTTTAAGCTGTAACTTCGAGTTGCAAACTTAAATAAGCAGTAAAACACGGCTACTGACATTTATGTATAAACATTGTAACAAACCAACTGTAATAGCTTTTTAACCAGTTTGCCCACGAAGTAGTAAGCAATAGTGATAAGCCACTCAACACAATACCACTAACTTTTAAACTGTTAAAGTTTGCAAGAGGTAGGTACATTAAATGGGGGGTTGAATGTTAGTTAACTGGGTGTTTTTTTAAAACTGTTACGGTTAATAACATTGCTAATATTTTCAACCGAAAGTCAAGTAAGCAAAGTCAATGAAGTAAATAGTTCTACGTCACGTATAGTGAACTATTGTTATAATTATGTTAGGCACACTGACCGTTTTGGCTACCCCTAACTACCTTTCGCTAAAGACTTCAACGTTTCCGTAACTATGGTCCGTAACTATGGTGCATGTCACTAATCGTAAATATCGGTTCACTTCAAGCATGATAAATATATCTTTGTCATGGTATACCGGCGTTTTTTTTTTAAATATAGGAGATAGCCAAGCGTTTGACCACCAGCTTACTGAAAAAACAAGTAAAGATGTGGCCTACGATGGAGCACGCTTTTCTAAAAGGAACCTATTTACTCTGAACTTGATGACTCCAAGATTGTACTCGTTCGGAAAAACAGACGAGATAGATTCAGCTACTGAACTGATAATGGCAATCACGGCAAAGGCTTAAAGCTTCTTCCAAACTTATTACACCATTAGAAACATAATCATCCACCTAAAAACATTCCACTAAAACTGCGATAACCATCTAGAGGTAATTATGGAGAGTTTCCCAATTGCACTCTTTTTCAGTTGTTTATGCAGTAAACTTTAAATTTGATAAATCATGAAATTAAATGCTCCGAGTATATTTGTTGTTGATTAAGCTTAAAATGCGATGATAGAAATTTACTTCTACATAGAATTAATAAAGTATGGAATGACGTACCTACACAAATAAAAATGAAAATAGATTTTTCATAGCATAGTTAACAAGCCTCATAGCTCAGTTGGTAGTAACTCTGCCTTCTGTGCTGTAGGTTGTGGGTTCGATTCCCACCCAGGGCAAACATTTGTGTGATGAATATAGATGTTTGTTCTGCGTTTGGGTGCTGTATTGTATCATAGTATGTATTTACAAAAAAAAGTATATAAATATTTTCTCCGTAATCTAGTTCCCATATTACCAGCCATATATATTTATATTCACATATTATTAGCTATGCTTAGTTTTATGGCTATATGGCGATTTGGCCTAGAGCTAGAACAGCTAGAGGTCAAGACCTAATCCATGGTATTCCATGTTTCTAAGAAAACAATACAAATAGAGAAAAAGCGAGAACACCAATTACTCAAATAACGTCAACAAAAGTCACGATACACACATATTACTCGTAAAAAAAATCGTAAAAATCCTTTGGCAAACATAATGTACACAGAAGTCCATTAGTGCAACAGGGATGTGACCTGCTTATAAATCGGGTCACATTCAACTGGGAAAAGTTATACCTTTATTTTCCAAGTAATTCACTAAATCACTATAAAGAGCTCCAAGTGCACCAAAAATATTGTTATTGGTTAGTTAATATAGCCATAGACGGCTCAGTGGCGAAACATAGGAGAGACGTATGTCCAGCGGTGGACTGCAAATAGGTGATGTTGTAATGATGATGATGATATTTTTGTTGTAATATTGCATAGAATAATGTTGTGTTGTTTTTTAACATAATTAAACACGATATACATTAACTCAATTAAAAAAATACCTTCTTACCTAATTCTGTCGTAATAATAACAATTCTAAAATAGTTGTGTTCCGGCATTTAGAGGTAAGATAGCCAGTTCCTCAGTTTGTTGAGGATTCCGGGTGAAGTGCACCTCCACCTTCGGCCTAATCTCAACTTGTGAAACCAGGTGAGATGAAGGCCAAGTGCTTACCAAAAAAACAAAAAAAAAACCTTTGAGTGACCTTACGTCGTTTCAACGATCTAGACGTAGATAATATTTATAAACATCTCATGAATAAAGTATTATAGTAGTTCAATAGCCCTGATCTGCCGATTATCGGGCCCTGATTATCTTCCGGTATCCAACGGTTATCAAAATCAGTAATCGACCGTTTACAGTCGGTGAACATAGGCGTAAAACTTGCACGGTCACGTTCGCGCCATCTATAAGAAACTCGCGGAAGTGCGAGAAAGGCCCAGATGAACTGTAAGCACTTTATAGGGGTTGGGGGGATAAATCACACACTTTATGGGCTGAGGAAGGATGCAAAACACAATTTTGTGTCTAAATATTTACCTAAGCTTCTGACACGTGAAATATAATGGAGCCTGAACAAAATGATAGAGGCGCGGTACTTAAACTTTTTTCTTAATAGACAACAATGAAGCATATAGTAGATTTACTGTGGTATAGTTTGTTGATATTCATTAAAAATCATTAACTTGCAATGACTTGCAATTTTAACCGCCTCTGTGGTCTAGTGGTTCTCTTTTCCATCTATCTCAGATCCAGAGGTTTCGGGTTCGATCCCCAGCAATACCCCCGTGTTGTGCGTTGTTTGGTTAGTGGTAGGATTTTGTTTGAGTCTGCCTGGCTAGCTACCACCATCTAACCTAATTGTGTCGCCATAATAACAATTCTTAAAAAAATGATGTATTCCGGCATTTAGAGGTAAGATAGCCAGTTCCCTCAGCTTGTTGAAGATTCCGGGTGAAGTACGCCACCTTCGGCCGTATCTCAACTTGTCAGCAGCGAAATGAAGGTCAAGCGCTTCCCCGTCGTACATAAAAAAAAATGACATGACATAATGATGTGAACAAACAAAAAGTTCTTAATTCTTTTATCCCCACCCCATGCTTGCTGGTCTGGGACATGCAAAATTTGGAGTGGTATACCTACTTATTCACATAAAGTGATTCACCCAGGTGCATAGAACAGACATTTAATATTAGAATTAAATTCACATTTTAATGTACGTAGGTAGATACCTAATTTGTTAGTAATTAAGTGCTTATTTGCTTTTTTGTTTGTTTTTTGTTGGAGAGAAGTCTTAGACTATTAAAAAACGTACACTGGTACACCATAAGAATTTCAGCTACTAGACCAGTATTGCTCGTACGTTTATAATTACGTTGTTTTCTTCTTACATTCAACATTAATTAAGAACTTAACTACCCGTTACATCAATCAATATAACGGGTAGTTAAGTTCTTAATTAATACAACTGTAATTGGTAACCTGAATGAATTATTATAACAAATTTATGTAAAAAAATAGGCATTGTTGGGTATTGGCCTTAACTTGGCATCTCAGTTATCCGCTCATACCGGGACGTCAGTGTCGTGGCGCCACCTACAGCGCTTTTTGGGTACTACTACGTTGTTGAATGGCCGACGATCATAATCACGCGCGCGCACAAATTTTCTTAAAAATATCCTACAAATAAATAAATAAGTAAACGACAAATACTTGTGAACTACCTGGTGCCAGTACTCCATAGTACCTATCTTTCATCCATGGGCTTTTGCTGACCAGACCCAGAACAGTGGTGAGGTGAGTGCAGAGTCAACAGGCTAATTTGTATATTAAATTTCAAAGTGCACAATAGCACAGGCGTCATGTTTACCATTTGGAAAATATGATGTAAAAAACCGTGTACTTTATAAAGGCTGAGTACTTATACTTAGTAGCGACAGTATTAAACGAGCGTTAAATAATGTGGTGTACACGGACTCGGAACTTGGAAGCTCCGTTAAGTCATTAGTAATGCGATAAACTTTGTCACATGATAATATCAACGTTGCTACACCGTAATGCATTTACAAGCGACGACACGACACTTACAGTGAAAACAAAAAAGCTAGTATCTAATGAATCTCAAGTATTACTTGTTTATGCAACCATTTTAAAGCAAGCTACTCTGCTAAATTTCTAGTCTCTAGAACATCTGGTTTGGGCACTGCGTCGATTGTTAATCAGTAGCATACAAGTCAGAGATGTCGTACAAGGTGACAAAGGTTAATATAATAGGCTTTAAGTTAAACATGAACACGTTTAAGTGATGGACGCAATTTTATATGAATTCAAAACACATTCAACAACATTCCGCGGACCTGAAGCTCAAATTAAACCAAAAACGTTGAATAAAATATAGCTGCCTGTGTAAAGTCGTTAAGATAATTAATAAGCATTATTAATTAGTTTAATTTATAAAGCTGACTGGTAAAAGTTTTCTCGAACCGAGCTTTTTAGTCGGGTTGTGCATAGACTTCGAGGTGTGTCACTGTCCTTTTGTTCTGAGCCAACTAGAAACTTGAGTTTTATAAAGACAGGATGATATTTAGCGCGCTAATTTGTCAGCGTTCTGTGTCCAAGTCCTATATAGGCAAAGCTACAGGCCAAAGCTAGTCAGACATAATTTTAGGATATCAGACGATGTTTTTAATATTTTCAACCTAACAAATATCAAAGGATTTTTATCAGGAATTTAAAAGAATATTATTTATTTATTATAACTAAATACAGGGAAACATTTTTATATCCGGGTTTCAGAAGCATTATTGTATTAATATCCAGGTTTTCAATGTACCTATTCACATTTTATTAATAGTTGTGCTTGTTTAATGTGTGCTTTTAAGCGAACAAATTTAGTTTACCTGTTATGTATTTTTGTTATTTTAGTTCATTTATTTGGTTCTGCTGTTTACTCCAAAAAAGGCAACAACTAAAGAGTTTCTATTTCAAATAATATACTGTGCCTTATTTTATGTCTACTATCTCATAATGTGGTCTCACGGAGCTACGTGGTTTGGGTACAACCAGAGTATGATGACGTAATCTTTTTCATGAAATTAGGTTAATCTTCAAGTATGTGAGCTAACGAGTATTAACATATGCACCTCATTACGTCCTCATATCCGGGTAAGGTAGGAAATTTAAATATTTTCACGCTTCTACATTTTGATGGCCTGGTAGATAAAATTTTAGTTACGATAATTATGTTTCAAAGGGTAATACGAAGCACGCATTCAATAGCACGCTCTAATCCAATCAATATCCCATCATCTAATAGCAAATTCCAATTTATTTAATAAATATTACAGGACGTTAATTTCACACAGCGCCATCTAGCCCCAAACTTAGCATAGCTTGTAATATGGGAACTAGAATACGGATATAATACTTAAATACTTTTGTGAATACATACATAATATGTGCCATTGTTGTGTCAAGTGTGTTAACAAGCCTCATAGCTCAGTTGGTAGTAACTCTGCCTTCGGCGCTGTAGGCTGTGGGTTCAATTCCCACCCAGGACAAACATTTGTGTGATGAATATAGATGTTTGTTCTGTGTTTGGGTGCTGTATCATATAGTACGTATGTATTTACAAAAAGTATTTAAGTATTCTATCCGTAATCTAGTTCCCATATTACAAGCTATTCTTAGTTTGGGGATAGATTGCGCTGTGTAAAAATTAATGTCCTGTAATATTTATATATTATTATTGAGTACATTGTATAGTGCCATCTTAGAAAATACGATGCCGATTTGAGATGCGCACTTTTTGGTTCATCAAGATCTAGATTCAAATACCCAGCCAGGCACCGATGGACTGTTGTTGGATTCATTATATGAACATGTATATCAAAAAAAAGAATACACTATGTGAATCATCCACTAGCTTCACTTACCACCACTGGATGTGGGAGAAGAATGACTTTCAACAAAAATATTTTTAGCCATATAGCCGTGCATAATCTTTTTACGTACGGTATCGTTACCCTATTCTTGTATGATCGCCGTTCGATTTACAAGGAAACATGACATCTTTTTACCGGAAAAATATATGTCTTGATTACTGTTACTAAACGTTTTACTTTCCTGAGTTTACGATTGTATAAACATGTCAGTTACTTAAACTCAAATAGATCTTCCAGCGAGAGAGACTTGCAGAAACATGACACAATGTATTTTTTACATTTTGAATTTATTTCAGGACGTTTTACACAGCGAAATAAAGCCCCAATATAAGCAATGAATGTAATGTGCGAGCAATATTTCCGATAAAATACTTGTAAGCTTTTTACTAATACATACGAGTAACTGGGTTCGGTTCCTAAGCCGACGTGAACATGGCCTATTTTTTCCCTAAAGCCGTAAATTTAAGTTGACATAATAGTCGACTGTACTCGCGATAAGGCTATGTATCACCAAAGTTTATTGTGATAAAGTTTCGGGACGCTGCGTCGCCAATTGTAGGTACCTTCCTTCTTGTATGATTTTAGAACACCACGATTACTATACAGGAGAAGGAGAAGGTAATATAATAATGTATGGGCGGGAGTATTATGAGTATATTGACAAAATACGTTGTTTTAATTATAGTTTTTCTATATTACAAAGGTACCTATCGTAAACATGAATGTGAGTTCAGCAAACTTCACAATAAAAGGATACGCAATAGAACTTTTATCATTATTGTTATTAATTTTATGAATGATCGGTTAGCTCTTGACCTCTAGGCTTGCTTAGCTCTTAGGCCAGAACAAGGATGAGTTCAACGATACAACGAACTTTCCAAGAAGGACTCAACTCTTCACGCAACTCTTCCACGCACCGATGGACACGGTAAACCGCTTAGTGCCAGACTTAGACAGGGTAGTGGTCGCTAGCCAGGTGGATCATTACAGGTCCAATCTTATGATCAATCGTAACCGCTAGCAAAAGCGAGGCGATTCCGTTGCCCGGATAATAACATGAAGAAAAAAGGCTCCCTACATTTTCTATTTAGAGGATTCTTTTCTAACCAAAACCCAAAGCGTGGATCTTCTGAGACTCACTAACAAAAAGATAGTCAGAGGCACATCTAATCATCATCGTTCGATATAAGCCCATAGTTTGCATGTAGCTGGGATAAAATACGTGGCAGGTTCATAAGTTTTCGTATAGGTCTCAGTACGATTAGTTGTGCTCCTTGTCAAAGCTAACCCGGGGAAGTACTGCCACCATACCTATTTCCAAGCAGCATTGCGTTATTAATGTTAATGGAACATCCTTCCCAGTCCAAGAGTGTTGGTGACACGGACAAGGCTCATGCTAAACGCACTGCGGTGGCGTGGCTATAGTGTTGCAGCTTGATTTTTACAAGATATAGCTCTCTTCTGATGTATCTAGGTCTTTAACGTAGCCTGGGCATTAAAGGCGATTAATATAGTGAGTCAGTTCACGAGGACTCTACCTGCAGTTAATCGAAAATGTGGTTCCGATTGACATTAGTTTTTCGATATCTGTGACATTGTTGTGTCAAGTACTTTGCGAAGTACCACCTTAGCTATAGAAATAAACTTTAAAAAAAAAAATGGAACCGACTTCACCATTAAAAACTTAAAAATAACTCTAAGGGTAAGTACGTATAAATTGAAGTTGGTGCCGAATTGCCAAACACAACAACATGTTTATTGTATGGCACCGCCTTCAAATTATATGAACTTACCCTTTATTTTAAAGTTTTTAGTGGTAAAGTCGGTTCCATTTTTATCAAAAAAAGTTTATTTTAAGCTTTTTTTGTTGTAAGCCGTAAAACATACAGCATGTCGTCTCCGACACCCTATTTAAAAGTCGCGTGAGGGTGCAATAATACAGGATTCTGGGAAATATATTCGCAATATTGGGAATGAAGATAAATACAGATTACCTAAACAAATGTTAAAAATCCCACTATAGTTCAGTGTAGGAGTGCACTATGTCAGGATAATGGGAAGGATCTTTCCCAATATCCTGACATATTTTTTCCAGTTATTTTGATATAAAAACCAAATTACTGTACTGATTTTGATAAAATTTCTATGGAACCACTTCGAAAGAATGGCCTACCAAACATAAAAATAATCATCAAAATCTATTTCGAATTGACGGAGAAATCGAGTAACAAACAAACAAAAAAAACATACAGCCGAATTGAGGACCCCCCTCCTTTTTTTGAAGTTGGTTAAAAAAGGAAGAAAGAATAATGTTATGTTTAAAGATAATCAGAAGTCTTGTTAATATTTTCAAGCAAAATATTGCTGTAATCAATCTGTATAAAAATATGTTATTTGGACGATTATTACACACGATCCATGAAAGCATTTTGCCGAGCATACAAAAGAAATGAAGGCTTTTAGAGAACCTCTCAATATATTATGGTTTAATGTCGTCAAAGTACGCAAAAAGCACTGTTTACGATTATTTAATAATAATGAACTACGAAAAACAAATGCTTAGGAGTATTTTTGAGGGTTCCGTTCTCTGAAGAGCCACGGGACGTTATTTTTTTTAGTAATAACGTCCCATTGGCCCTTTTGGGAACCTCGATTTTCGATTCTTCTCTATTATTATTCGTCTTTATTCTTCTGTCTGTTTGAACCATGAAAATGGCATCTTGATTTTTTCAGAAATTTATGTGTTATCGTTTACGTACGGTGGGACACCCAGACAAATAATAAAAATATGAATATTATGAGTAAAGGAAATTTGATTTTTTTTTCTTATTTTAGCACTAATCTTATTTATACCAGTATACTAGTACATACAAAATACAAAATTGGTGTTTTCATAGTCCGTGCATGCAATAAATCCAACTTTTACTTTTTTTAACAACAAATATAACAAATAAAACCGGCAGATCGTCATTCGTACGATATTTCGTCACGAAATACAAAGAAAAACCTTTTAGCTTTGAAATAGTACTAAGACATTAACTGAGTGTGTTTGACTCACACTTGGCTAGCTTTTCTAAAGCTCATTATGCACAAGCAAAAATACAAATTGAAACAGCCGGCAGTAAGCGCATTACCGTTTATTAAAAATCCGCCAAGAACCGAGCAACCCGATGTAAAACAGGCTAGCTATTTTATCATAAAGTATCTGTTTATTACTCCCTATCTTCTCCATAGTAAGAAGTGACAAACGTATTATACAAGAAAATGGGAAGAATCATCCACCTATGTAGTACTTAAGACCAATTTTGGTTGTTGTTTATAGATTATTGATAGCCAAGGTTTTGCTAACCAGATCTGCAGTGTTACTCTGCAAACCGATTACGATACAATCGAAGATACGATAGTCTTCCGACTAACTAAAAACATCGAAAGAAATATCGTCTGTTGGAAGTCTTATCGACTGCTCGCAACAAATGTCAACATATTGTATGGCTTGGATAAAATTATTATAGCACAAATCTCTTTTTTGATTGTGTAGATCCTTAGATCCTCCTGTAGACCCGTTTTTATGACAAAGTTTGTTGACTTTTTCATATATTTTTTTAGTTTCTTGCGCATTACGGTAGTGTATTAGTTATACAACCATACCACTTCGATATTTAAATGTAGTGTTATAATTTACTGACCAGCGCGTGACACCATTTTGAGTTACAGTTACCGTAAGTAAGTAGGTACCGATGATATTTGCGTGTGTGAAGGTGTAAAATAGGATCGATCGATTGCGCGGAAATGCGAAAGCCCTTCGAGAATACGCGAAAGGTGACATGATAACATGAGCTACACGTCAACGCTTGATCATCAACGTTGGACGTCTTTTCTTTTTTCTTTTCGTCTCTTGCTACATTTTGTTGGACTGCACAGGGATCTTGCCCTTGCAAGATCCCTGTGCAGGTCAACAAAATAACCTCCTAGCCCTAGTGCGGCCGGTTTGCAGAGTTGAGGTGCAGGTGAGACTTGAAAGCAAGTCGCTTATCCATTAGCAACATCTCGTCCCGGACTTAAATATATCAACATTGCGATCACTTGACCACTTGGGTGGAGATGATGGCAGATCACTGCAAATGTCTATGTTTTGCTCCAGACGGAGTAACTCACTAATCACCTCTGCGGTACCTAAATCTTTAGTTTTTATATCATGCCCATTTTTCTGCGTTATTCATTGGTATCGAGCGGACGTGTTTGTGTTGCTTTCGAGCTTATATAATTTTTTTGTTTGATACTGTGAAATTGCGGTTTCGGAAATATTAAATATCGGCTCCTCTCGTTTACTCTTGGGCATGTGTCCATATGACCCAGCGGCCATATTGGTGCGTGTCGGACGTCTCGTTTTCAAGTGTCTGCTTGCTGCTGCGCCACCTACTGCGTACATCGGATCCTCTTGCTCCTATAACTGAGGACTGTGGCTGTGGGTGACTGACGCCATTTTGGATGGTCTCGAGCCTCCCTGTCACTTGGTCGTCGGCGTGCCTCGGCTTGGATTCGTGATTCGAGCTGTGGGCCTTGCATACAATGGTCCGGATCGGCGTCTGAAGAATTATTGGTGTGCACAAAGACTCGCCTGCGCCGGGGTTTGAACTCGATGCTTGACCCTCGCCGCGCCCCGACACGGAGCTTCGCCGACTGAGCCACGGAAGCATTAGGCGCGCGCTTGAAATTGGTGTACGGTTTTATCGGTGTTTGATTTTACGTTTACTTGGCTAAGTCTTGCTTATATTTGTTTCTCGGTGTTTATCAGTATCTACCTCGTGCGTTTGGTGAGATTTATATTTAAAATGCTTTGCCACGGTTGCAAGTCAGTAACTACTGGAAAAAACTTCTTGAAATGCAACATCTGCGCTTCTACTTATTGCTACATATGCTTAAATATCAATACTGAACTAAATAAGCAATTGAGTGCTGAACAGTTGGCTTCGCTTAGCTGTCCCTCGTGTCAAAATGTTACTAAACGAAGATTCAATGACAACACTCCTGTCAAGTCCCATAACCTCTCGCTAGCTGATTCCTTGAATGTGTCATTCAGTCAAGTATCCACTGAATCGCCATCTCAGTTTGCTGTGAGTGCTTCGTCCGCCGTCATTCGACCTGATGAGCCCGTTACTATGGAGAGTATAAGCCAACTGTTTGATCTGAAACTCTCATCAGATTCAGCTTTTATGTCAAACCTTCGTACCGCACTCAGGAAAGACCTTGAGGATATGGTCTCAGTGGAGGTTGCCCATGCTATTGAGAAGGTGAAGACTGATTTCTCGTTTACAACAGATCATATATGTCTAGAGCAAAAAGACATAAAAGCGGAACTTGCTGAAAAAGATAGAGAAATTAGGAAACTGGAGTCTGACTTTTATAAATCTCAGGAAGCTCTCAACATCCTTCAGAACCGCCTCACCATAATTGAGAAGATATCTCGGAGCTCCAATTTAGAAATTCATGAAGTGCCTGAAAGCAAGACTGAAGACTTAGTCGCCTTACTAAAAAAACTCTGTGGGAGTCTACAGGTTCCTATCTCCGACAGTGACATTAAGGTTTGTCGCCGTGTTTCGAAAATGAATACAGCCTCTAAGAGACCGCGTAACATTCTTGTAACGCTCTCTTCTCAGCGTCTGCGGGATACTCTTCTTTCTGCTGCATTCCGTTATAATAAAGCCCATCCCACTGACAAACTTGATGTCTCCCTCTTGGGTATTAGTGGCGCTAACACGAGAATATATCTGTCTGAGCACCTTTCTGCTGAAGTCAAAGAACTTCATAGCTTAGCTAGAAAATTGTGTAAAGACCTTCGTTTTCAGTTTGTTTGGGTGCGCTATGGTCAAGTGTTTGTACGTAAGAACGATAAGAGTCTTGCTATTCTAATTAAAAATCACGAAAGTATTAATAAATTATACTGCGAGTAATTGCTATATAGGTTGGGTCATTCATCAGATTATTGGGGTTTTGATATATATTTTTAGGTATTTGATAATGGTTTCTGTTTATTACCAAAATGTCAACAGAATACGAAGTAAATTAACAACTTTTTACTTAAATCTCTTAAATTCTAACTTTGATATAGTATGTTTGACGGAATCAAATTTAAACCTTAGTGTGTTTGATGCTGAGGTCGTTGATGACCGTTACAATATCTTTCGGAGGGACCGATCTGTTTCCTGTTCTCAAAAGGGTGAGGGTGGTGGTGTTTTAATAGCTCTTTTAAAGAAATTTGAGGTTATCCGCCAGACATCTTGGGACAGCGGTATAGAGGATATCTGGGTATCTGTCGTGCCTGAATTTCGCGATTCTCCTCGTCTAAACATTTGTGTTTGCTATCTACCCCCTGACATAACTTTAGTTAAGAGAGAAGAATTTTACGCGCATTGTCAGAAAATAGTACTAAACGATTACCCAGATGATAACTTCCTGTTAGTTGGTGACTTTAATACACCTGATTACTTTTCCGTCACTAATGAATCTCGGACTTCTACAGAAGCCGTCACTCTTAGTAAAACTTATCGTGCTTTAAATGAACTTATAACGACATGTGACCTGAAACAGTCTAATAAAATTCTAAATGTAAAATGTCGTTTACTAGATTTAGTATTATCCAGCCTTGATAACATTTCTGTCATTGAAGCTTTTCCCTTAAGTCGACTGGACAAGATGCACCCTGCTTTATTAATTAACATACCACTTAAGAATGTTTCAAAATCCCTGAAACGATGTAAATCTAAACGTCTTAACTTTTATAAATGTAATATTGAATGTGTAAGATCTGATCTTAGCTCTGTAAACTGGCAAGATGTCTTAATCTCTTCGGATGTTGACCTTTGTACTAGTCGATTTTATGACATTCTGTTTGAAATAATTGAAAAACATACTCCCTACATTTCTCCGAAGAAATCTTCTTATCCAATTTGGTATAGTAGAGCGCTCATTAAATGTAATGGCGAAAAAAATAAATTTCATAAACTGTTTAAAAGATTTGGTAATCCCCGTGATTATGACACCTTTTCATTATTGCGTGCCAGATGTAAGATTCTTATTAACGAATGTTATAATCGATATGTTTCTTCTACAGAGGAGTCTATGGAAAAAGATATCAAGTTTTTTTGGAGTTTTGTAAACAATAGAAAGGGAAGGGTATCAATACCTAATACTATGACATTTGGAAATAATTCCTCGTCAAATGGTCTAGATATTAGCAACCTGTTTTCTGATTATTTTAGTTCGGTTTTCGAAAAAGATAACACATCAGCTGACACAGCTTGTAACGATTCCCCCTCTGCTTTACTCGACTGTGGCATTTCATACTCATTACACGAAGTAACTTTAAATCAAAAAGATATTTTAAGAAAAATAAAACAATTGGACAATAATAAAGGGCCTGGTCCCGATTTGATTCCACCGTCGTTTGTGATATCTTGCAGTAAAGAGTTGTCTTTACCTTTGTGCATAATATTTAATAAATCTCTTTGTAATGGTGTTTTTCCCAAGCGTTGGAAAACAGCTCATGTTATTCCTATTTTCAAACAAGGGGATAAGTCTAAATGTGAAAATTATCGACCAATAAGTATCCTGTCATGTTTTGCCAAATTGTTTGAATCTCTTGTATACAGTTATCTTTATAACCATGTCAAGCCATTAATCTCTGATAAGCAGCATGGTTTTGTAAAAAATAGGTCCACTGTAAGTAATCTGCTAGAGTACAAAAATTATCTCTGTCAGGCTTTTGCTGAGCGAAGTCAAGTCGACGCAATTTACACCGATTTCTCTAAAGCTTTCGATAAAGTTAACCACCGTTTATTATGTCATAAGCTTTTCCAATATGGATTCCATGGAACTTTATATCGTTGGATATGCTCTTATCTACAGAATCGGAGTCAATTAGTCGCTTTAAAGGGATTTCTGTCATCGCCAGTGATAGTAACATCGGGTGTTCCTCAAGGATCTCATCTTGGGCCTTTATTCTTTGTTTTGTTTGTGAATGATCTTGTAAATCGTTTGTCCTGTAAGTGCCTCCTGTACGCTGATGATTTGAAAATTTTTAAGACCATCTCTGGGACACGGGACTGTTATTCATTGCAAAACGACTTAGATACCGTTTTTCAATGGTGCAATACTAATCTAATGACTATAAACGTTGACAAATGCTTTGCAATTTCGTTTACAAACAAACGCAATAAAATTATAAATGACTACAAAATTGAAGGTCGAACTTTAAGCCGCTCTTATATTGTGAAGGACTTAGGAATATTGTTTGACGATAAACTCACCTTTCATGCGCATTATCAACATATTATAACAAGAGCCAATCAACTTCTAGGTTTCATTCTGAGATCGACAAAAGTTTTTAAGAAGAATCGCAGTGTAATATATCTTTTCAACTCTCTAGTAAGAAGTATATTAGAATATGGTAGCCCGATATGGTCCCCTAATTACAAAGTGCATATCTATAATATTGAAAGGATTCAGAGAAAGTGTTTAAGGTTATTATGTTATCGCTTGCAACCTGGCCGTCTGAGCTTGAGTTACGAAGAAAGATTAAGTAAATTTCAGTTGGAATCCCTAGAAACTAGGCGTAAATACTTTGATCTCATATATCTCTATAAAATAATTCACTCTCTCATTGACTCCCCTCATTTATTATCGATGATATCGTTTAACATTAGATTCAGAGCACGAAATTCCAATAAAATCAATATATTTATACTTCAAGTTTAT
Source organism: Venusia cambrica (assembly GCA_951394065.1). Lineage (NCBI taxonomy): Eukaryota > Metazoa > Arthropoda > Insecta > Lepidoptera > Geometridae > Venusia > Venusia cambrica. Next base: position 10,044,673 of record OX596056.1, read on the forward strand.
AAAAATAATATCTCTTTTTATAATCCTTTAACTAGAATGTTACGCCAGTACAATGATTTACTGAAAGAATTTAGTCAAATTGACATCTTTGTTCGCAACTTAAGCCAATTCAGTAAACAATTAAAATCTATTTTATATACCAATTCCTAATTTGTCAACCCGTAGAACTCTGTTATGTTAATTGTTGTCATGTTTTTGTTCACATTTTTTTTTTTTTAGTCTCCGTTCGTTACCAAATGTATTAACTTAGTTGTAAGCACATGTTTTTTACCTTACAATCTAGATTTGTACCTTAGTTTTATTTTTTTAGTTGTATTTTCAATTGGTTGTAAAGTGTATTGTGTTTAATAAATAAATAAATAAATAAATAAATAAATTAGGTAGTCATAAATATGTTTAAGATGGTACTTACTTTTATGATTTACTTAAATATTATGTTACGTAAATTCTATATCAAAATTCATTATACTAAAAAAAACTAACTGCTGCTGTATTGGTTGCAATTTCCAAACAGGCGGTAGATTTGTCGTTTCAAAATGATCCTCAAAAATCATACCGAACAAAGACATTTTGACTTTGACTTTGATTGCTTTAAAATAACATTTCAGTTGCACAGTGTGTGGTGCGTGAGTTTGTTTTACTCACAGTAAACCGAACAACCAAAATACGAACAGCAAATAAAACTCACCTACTCGTATTACGTACTTAAATTCAAAACCGAATAAAATGTATAAAAGCATGATTTATTTACCCCACTTTGAATTGAATAAATGAATACAAACGAATCTCTGCTGAGAAACCGAGGCTTTGTCCAATAAGGCACATTATAAATACGCAAGTAAATCAATATTTATTACTAAGACTTATTTATTTGTAACTTACCTGCTCTTAGATTGTTATTGTTACTGTATCATCTTCGAATAGGCAATAAGTTTCGTGTGGATAAATATTATTATTATTAAAAAAAAAGACGTTCATCAGTAGATATTTACTAACCTAACACAAAATATCCCTTATTATTTTCGTTCGATAATTTTAATTATTCAAACATACGGAATAGCTCTAATAAATCACCAAATCACAGACCGGATATCCAAAATACTTAAAAAGAACAAATGTAATGTTTTTTAAACATTTTAGGTATAACACATGCAAAAACTCAGTTGTCACTTTCGACTGAGAGCAGACGCTACACGACCAATTAACGCAGTAGCCAAGGAATCCGATCATAGGCTAGGCTTTATCTTACGTCACGCATGTCATTATACTTATTTTTAGCACCTTGGTCCGCAGTAAGCTTTAGGTTAGTGCGTCGAGATAGGATTTATGTAACAAACCATACCTTATTACCTTATTCATCACACAAATGATTTTCCTGAGTGGGAATCGAACCCACAACCTACAGCGCAGAAGGCAGAGTTACTACCAACTGAGCTATGTGGTATGTTGTATATAGAACAAACATTTAAGTAGATTCTTCAAATAAATGTTTGTCTACCAAAACTAACAGCGCGGAAGGCAAAGCTACCAACTGAGCTTGTAAGGCTTATCAAACGAATTATCTTGTCTGATTAGTTATTATTATAAAAAATAAATTAGACAGTATAAAGAGTGCCAGTTCTTTGAAACTGCCTATTAAATCCTTTCGACAGTTAGAGTCTCCTGTGTTTGATTTTTTCCGGCAACCGTAACTAAAACACAGCAACGCTACTTACCGGCACAGTGCCAGCTGTAAAACTCAATTTTCGTAGTGACTCGAGATACTGTCTTACTAAAATTTTGTTTTAGTTGTGTGTCAATACAGATAACCGTATGCTCTGTTTTCAAATACACAACAAAAAGCACTTATTACGTATCAGAAGGATACGAACGGAGCAAAACCTTTGAATAATTCTGTATGAGTGGGTTCTAGAGTGAAGCAATTCGGCATGTAAAGGGGTTTCAGTAACCTTGTACAGTGCTTACACTCAATACAGAGAGTGGATCCGTTGTGATTGGATTGATTGAGTCTGTGGCGCTTTAGAGGCAGGGTACCAAGGCTTACTATCCAATTGTATTTGTAGTACCTACCTGCCTGTGAAATATCATTATAATTTTTCTTTTATTTATAAATTTAACATTAATATGTATAGATTTTATTATATCCTGAATTGTAAATCATCCATTAGCGGGCAAGTGCTTTTTTGACCGTATCTATCACTCGACCAAATCCGTCACAGAACAGATGGGGTTTTCTAATCCGTTGTTCTGTTTATTTCTTTACTCTGTTGCTTTTCACACTTTTCTGAAGCAAATACGAGTACAAGTGTCGTATCTAACAAATGACAGTGAAATAGCCATGCCATGTCTAGTGAAACTTTGAGAAACTTATTTTTTCTCTTGAGGATACTTAAGTTTTAAATTCTTCCTGGGTAAAAGTATAAAATAACTTAAAGTAAGAATGTAAATAAGTAGTTCATAGGCTAGATACCACCATTTAATTTAATCGCCATAACAACATCTCTAATTTGGTGTGGCCTGGCATTCCGAGATAAGATTGCCAGTTCCTCTGTCTGTTGAGGATTCCCGGTGAAATGCGTTTACCTTCGGCTTTATCATATCTTGAAACCAGGGAATATGTAGGCCAAGCGGTTCCCCGTCGTACAATAATATAATTATACAATCGCACCAATGAGTTTGTCTTAAACCCTTTTTATTTGGTTGTAATGTGGGATGTAAAAAAAAATAGTTTTTGACTGAAAGGTGTGTTTTTAATTTTATTTTTAGTTTTATGAATGGTAATCAATAAATACTTGTTTTACTAACAGCGTTTATTCGCCACTAATCTGCGTTTAAATGATACTGCGGTCCATAAGTACGTGAATAAATATTCACGATTTGTTTCTTTGGCAATCAATTATTCTCCTCCCAAAAAGTTTAGAGGTCTTTAATTACAAGAAAAATCTGATATAAATTACAAAACTGTATCAAATTATTTGCATCATTGCATCAGGTATGATTTCAATTTAAAAGCACATATATTAAATTCTGTTAGTAATTACAATTCTGTTTGTCGACTCGAAACACAATGTTTGTCCGACAGACAAGCTCATTGCCGTTCGATTTGATTATGTATTGAATGAAGCTGCTAACATTACTGTGATTGTATTTAGGTACCTACCTAAATAACACGTAGTTAGTTTAACAATTAGGTAAGTACCCCTTATTATAAAATGGTTGATAAAGGCCTATATTTTACTAAGAAAAAAAAAATGATCCAATTATCATTTTAGCACCAAAACATAATATATATATATATATATATATATATTGTATCTACATTAGATACTTACATTTGTAGATACAATGATACACAAACGGTGATCACAAGCATACTTACGCATAAAATTTTAACGCTTTACGAAATAATCGTTGTAACTATAAACAATTTAAAGTAAGCAAGCTAAAATATTAATGTTTTAGAGCTAAAACGATACCTTATCTGATCAGTGATTTGATAAATTTGTCTACAGAGTAATTAAAATAATTAATTTATCAACAATTAGGTTTTGGCCGTTTGCGAATCTGGCACTATGGAGGTTCATTAAAAAATGTGCCATCTGCTCATTCGCGTTTCTGGTACCAAAACCAAGTAATATGTTTCCCTTTATATAGAGTAATAAATAACTATCAATATTATGGGATATATACATAATATCTCACAGCGCCATCAAGCCCCAAAGTAAGTAAAGCTAATTATATGGGAACGAAATTTCGGCTTGTTAAATAAGTGGATTGTATAGATAATAGATAGTTAATATTAATAAACATATATAACAGAGAACATTATTATTTCACACAGCGCCATTCTTAACGTATATCTTATTTCACATTAGCTGTACCTATGTGTAGTGCAGTACATATCACTTGCACTTAACATAGGACGCCGAAAATAATGTCCCCAACAAGAAAACGAAGTGTGATTTTACATCACTTAAACATTACCTAATGCAAAGTTTCTAGTTCGTGGCGACGCCAGCACTTACTTTTCAGCAAATACTTATCTGGGTAGGTTTACTCCATCGTAGACCTTATCATTGGCTGTGCAAATCTAGAGGTATTGATCTGCCTCCCACGGTTGTCATAAAAAAACGTAAAATATACGGTGACGTACCACCTTTATTTTACAAAAAACCTGAGGGATCTTTATTTTATTTTATTGTTTTCGGAGAACAAACAGCTTAACACACTTTATAAATAAACTTACACAATAACTTATAACCATTTAATTTTCCTCGCATATAAAAAGCTAAGAAAGACTGATTGCCTGCAGAGGAATTTTGTAGGTCATAAAACTGCGGGAATCGATAGATACCCAATACAATGTAATGTAGTCTAATTGTAATATTGAACTTCCTTTTTCGTATATAAACGAACTGATATTCAAGGGAGGCAAGATCAAACCACGGCCGGCAGACGACTTTTTGCTTGCCATTTTTAGCAACAGTTTTATTATTTTTAACTTTTCCCTGCCATGGCTATTGTAGTGGAAGATATATCTACGTATACCAACTATTAGTTATTCTGTGTTATACATAGTAATAAAACATCTATGCACGTAATCGATTATGTATGCCTAGTTACTGCATAGGACTCACCAGCGATGACTGCACGTTTTCTGTCTTCTTCAGCGAAAATTTCCTTGGAAGTGGTTGGTTTTACTTTATCAACGTCCCAGGGGAATATCTCTCGCTGCAAAAAGCGATACATCAATTATTCACTAGACACCATCTGTTCATGATCAACACATCCCTTGAAAGTAGTTTTATCTTATTATTTCGGAAATGCTTTTTTTTATTGTGCGACGGGGAAGCGCTTGGCCTTCATCTCATCTGGTTTTCATATTTTGATAAGGTAGAAGGTGAAATCGCCGGGAAGACTTAACTTACTGAGGAGCATGTTATCTTTCCTCTAAATACCAGCGATAGACTTGGGTAAAATGGTGGTAGCTAGACAGGCGGACCAAAACAAAGTCTTACCACCATCTAAACCAATCAAAATATTGTACCCCCTTGGGATCCAACCCGGGCCGTCTGGATCTGATACTGGTTGTTGAACTACAAAGGCGGTTTAACTCAAAACTCAGATTTACGGGTCTCGCCAACAAGTTTACGAGTATTCTAAATAATGAAAGAACTAAAAATTACACCCTAAAAATATGATATATTTCTTATTCGTTCATTGCAAGCCCATTTCTCACTTTCACACAGGGGTTTAGCATATTTATTAGAGATTCTTGCAGCTTAATCTGGGCATCGGCGTTCATAACTTTCGACGTCAAAGGCATTTGGTGTCGTAAAACCGTCGAAAACACCGGAAAATGGACGCAGTCGCATCGGCGCCGGTATGCCAGTTTACTGATAAATGAGACACTAGGAATGATTGGATTTTCATATATGTGTATTCAAGCTGCTGCTTCCTCAAACAGGAGTTAATTATTACTGATCGTACATCAATCAACTTAGTAATTATCCAACTGCTAAAAATGGCGGAGGTTCTCAAATACCTTTATTTGTCTTGTTTTTGTAATCGTTGCATCATCAAATGAATGACATGGTTTTGTTTGAAATGGCTTGATAATTATTGTTATTAACTGTTCCTATATTTCTCATATCTTTTGGTAAAATTTCGTTGTTATATTACCACCCTTTGGCACTTTTCATAATGTTTTTCATCACTTTTGGCAAAATTTCGCTAATGTTGCCATCTATATTTATTCATGTAATGAACGTTACAAATGTTATAAACGGTTTTTTTGTTGTTTTTAGTGCTATAAAAGCCTCATTTGTTTAATTCTATATAGATTGCTATTATGTGTTTAATAGCTTTAAGTCTAAGAAAAATAAATAAATTGTAAAATGTTAGGAAAAGTATGAGAAACTTACAATTGCAAGCTAATCCAGCTGTAATTTCACTGGTAAACGGATTAAGTAATACTGCTTGGTGACAGAAATATTTTAAATAAATATTCATCCGGACTAGTGCTTTAACAGAATTCAGAATAACGAATGAAACTTTTGTTTTTTTCCTCAATAAAGCTCAAACGAGCTTGCACCCAAGCTTTCGTTCGTATTTCAGTTATACGTTGGTAAATGAATTATGTGCGTCCGAACCGTAGTATTGTAATTACTATTCCAGTTCAATACCTTCGTCCTTGTTTTATGATAAAATTTTGTGTCAACTACACTGGTTTTTTGATTGCATCAACTCTTTACTTACTTTACTAAATTTCTGGAAATAGAGTGTAGGTATATACGAATTTCTGGGTACCGCGTAAATAACTCGAAAATCTGTGTGGGAAAGAAGTAAGTTAGAGGAAAACATGAGTGTAAACTAAAAGGGGCTATGCCAAAGTTAGTTTTATGACACGAGGGGCGCTGAGGATTCCATTAGGAGACGATAGAGGTAGTAAAATGTTGTAAATATATTATTGCAGTTTCAAAACAGAATCGGATTTTGTTTAGAACGTATAACTAAAGTAAGATTATTACACCTACATTGTCATTTTACGGTGACGGCTTAATGTTTCCAAATTCAATTTTATTTCGATCAAGAAATTATATATATCTAAGCCTAATAAAGCCAACTCTAAGAATGCCAAGATGCTAAGCATCTATACGTCCATACGTGATTGCCATGAAGACCATCTCCATATTAATGCTGAGCGCGCTCCAGACTAATACCATAGCCTTGGCAACATTGCAACATGAAGCCATGCTCTAAATACTAATTACTCTTATCTGAAGTTGCACCTGGCCTATAAACATTATATGGTGTACACTACACAGGTAGCCTTGACTATGCGTGCCGTGTAACTAATTGGATATATTGCAAGACATTATTTTCATATAGCGCCATCTAGTCCTGAATTGAGCAAAGCTGGTATTATAGGAATGAGATTTGGGGTAGGTTCAAAACACAAGCGTTCTAGCATCAATCCTGAACTATAAAATATATTAATTTCAAGGTAAATGCTACAGTATTGTGGAAGATATGATCGCTGAAGCTAACCCATTTCACATATCATAGACTCTTAATGAGATGCTTTTGTTTTTTGAGATGCATATTAGAGGTGGCCTGTGCCAACCATGATGTAAGGTTTATAAATTCACGCTCAAATTCTGATTTTCGTATAGGTTTTGTTTCGTTTTTTGTCTAGTAACAGTTATAAAAGTTTATTGCTGATCTTTTAGAACTATATAATTATAGTAAACGGGGAAACAAAACCTTCAGGAAAGTTTCGAGAACTCCTTAGTAAGGCAACAGCAATAACTTTTTCATTGAGAATAATATGAGCAAAGTAGGTTAACGACATAGACTAGACCATAGCTAGCAAATACAAGATTTTTTATAAAAAACACAAGATTTGCTTAGTTCTGTGGTATAAATATAAAAATACATACATTTACGCAATACCACCTGGCGTAAAAATATGTATTTTCATATTAAATAAATAAATAAATTAGCCTGCAGATTTGTTGCAGGGAATTGTCATGGAAAACCAAACAATCAATCTTTTTAGGGTTCCGTCACTCCGATGACAAAACGGAACCCTGATGAGATCACTTGCGTGTCTGTCTGTCTGTCTATCACACCCCATTATCTCCGAAACTAACAGACGGGAATATGTTTAACTACCTCTGTGGTGTAGTGGTTCGCCCACCGGTGTCTGATCCAGAGGACCCTGGTTCGATTCTCAGGGGAGTGCTTGGTTTGGTTGGTGGTTGGACCATAATATTTAACATTTAGTGTCGCACTTATTCATTTTAACATTAGCTATTTTTATCTGCTAAACCCGGCCATGGTGCCTCTTGTGTAAGATATATCTACTTATACGTAGGACGGAAACTTCTCCACGGGAATCTGACTCGCACTTGACCGCATTATTTGATAGTTTCAAATAATGTGCCCAAGACACTGGCTGCATTGCCACGCTGAATAGCTATGCTAATTCGCCGGCCTAAATAAGAGCCAGCCCTTGGGTCACGTGTTGCCTCAATCAAAAGCCCCGCAAGATTTTTGAAAACCCGGAGGGCACCAGCTCCCACGGACCCAAGGTCACCCCAAAAGGTTCAAATGTAATATAAAATGTTACGTGTGCCATTTTATTCCTAGAACTTTGTTTCTGCTTTTAGTTGACTTTTTGAATAACTAACTTAAATAAGTACACATTCCTTCAAATAAAATCATGAAATATAAATGGAACTGAAGTCTATGGTATACTGATAATTAAATATAAATCAATTTATAGCATTTTTATAACTAGCGTGAATGGTACCTACTATACAAGCCTCATAGCTCAGTTGGTAGTAACTCTGTCTTCTGCGCTGTAGGTTGTGGGTTCGATTCCCACCCAGGACAAACATTTGTGTGATGAATATAGATGTTTGTTCTGTGTTTGGGTGTGTATCGTATGATAAGTATGTATTTACAAAAAAAAAAAAAAATTTGGGGCTAGATGGCGTTGTGTGAAATTAATGTCCTGTAATATTAATATTAATATTAATAATATTAATATACATTATAAAACATAATATATCGTACATGTGAGTAAAACCCGTGTTTTAAAATGTACATAAACATTACTGGACTTTTGACTAAACGCCATACAGCCTCACATATTTCGTAATATGGGAACTAGATTACCAAAGGATAGTATTCTGTAAAGTTAAATCAATTGATAGATAAATGCTGACCCACCTGAGTTCTCCGCAAAATCAGAGTCGATTCGGTATCCATATTTTCTCCGATCGGGACTTCACACAGGACTTCCAAACCCTGGACAGTAAAAAAATCTACGTTAAACTAGCTACAATCATATTGTTTCTGATTTCGATTTATGTACTATTTCAACTTACTGAAAAACAACGTACCTACATACAACCAATATATAAAAAAGTAGTGTTTTAGGTTTTAAACAAGGTTTTACAAGGCAGTTGGCCGTTTTTGGCGTATATTAACGATCCATGCGTTATGAAGGTGCCAAATTCTCAAATCATGAGATAAGCTGACGATACTGTACTTTTATTTCACGAGAAAATATGTTCAGATGTTCAGAAACGAAGGATTTATCTTAGTTGCTGACTGGCTAAAGAAAAAAAACTAACAGCGAATGTGTCAAAAACTTATCTCCAAACGAACTCAACCAAAGCAACCCTTAAAGCTAAAAATGCATAAAGTCTTGTCTGTATACAAGTGCCACAATGTTTGACTTGCTAACTCTTTAACCAAGTAGATAATACGAGTATAAGGTACTAAGGAGTTATCCTGGATAAACATTTGACGTGGGAGAATCAAATAAAAAACTTATCCGGTTGCCCTCGAAATCTGATTTTGTTTTTAAAAAACTGCGAAATGGTTTAAATTTTATATCGATAATTCAGGTGTACTAGTCTCTTGCACGGTCTATCTTTACTTATTGCATCCGTGTATGGGTTGCTGCAGTCAAAACATACTTAATACTCTTGGAGAGGACACAAAGGGGCTCTAATGAAGGCTACATTTGAAACCACGGAGCTACCCCGCTATAGCTCTTCTTAAGAAATGCTCAGTTCTCAATAATAGGCTTATCTCATTTTGGGGATCTCCCCATATTTTCCTATGATACTTACTTATCTTTATATACATATGTCATATACCTAGTACCTACCATATATAAACATTATTAATTTAAGCCTATACTATATCTACATTTTATAATTACACCATATAAATATGTTCATACTACTTTACTTGCTTATGTGCATACGTTCATTCTATACACCTGGTTCTTAATGTAACTTATTTGTTTACATACATTTATTAATTTCGATTGACGTATGGCACCTTGGTAACATTATGTACATCGTATGTAGGTAGGTACCTAATTATGAGTGCAATAGGCAATTGCACCCGCGATATCGCGCGCGTACCTATTCCTAGGTACCTAAATCTAGTTGCCGGGCGAGCGTCCAACAGGTTCTACGGTGCACCGCGCCCGCGCCCCTGTCGCACCCCGCGCGACTCCACCGCCGCGAGCCGCGTCTGGCAGAACGAATTGAATCTGTCTGTTACTCGCAAGGTTATGACAAACCACTCGCACCCTGACGAATACGAGTCGTATCTTCTATATCTTTTAATAGTTCTATCTGCTTACCTTTATACCTAATTCTACTGTGCCTACGCTCCTTCTTCTAATTAATGTAGTGTTGTGTAGTCTGCTTGGACGTTTTAGCATTATACCTCTGTGAATGCAAGCTAAGAGTAATATTACCAAACGCTGCTCCGCGCGTAAACGGAGCTGTATCACAACATTCCCTAGTAAATGTAGATATTCTAGACTTATGGACTAAAACATGGAGGCAGGAAAAAATATTTGAGAAATCACGACGCAAACAATATTTAAAAATGAAAAAACTATAAATGCCGGTTCTCTATTATACAACCGATCTTAACAAGACTTACTTTATTGTTATATTTTAGAATGCTCCTCCTTGTGATTTGTTACCCTAATACCTTTAAAAATAAAATTAATAGGCATGTAGAAGGGAACCTTCCATTGTAGGTCCATCAGTGACCAGACCATAGACATAATAGCTCTACATCCCAGGCAAGCCTCAAATCAATTGGTGAGCCATGGTTGATAAAAGAACATTACTGCACGACTAACTGAATTAATTTGTAACACAGGGTTCCTCTGCTTATAGTTTCATGCTGACTACAGTCGCAAGCGAGTAGAGCAGTGAAAATTTATGACTTTATACAACGTCTCTAGCGAAACGTATTTGGCATAAAAAGTCAGTAGGTAACAAAGTAAACTGTCCTACGTCACGTATGAAAACTAACTGTGAACCTGTAGTAGGCAAGGCATACAGGTGGCTCCGACAAGACCAAAGCAAAAAGTTCCAAACAACACTGAACGCTCACCGGTAAATTACAGGATGATTGATTACTCCATCTTTGACAAACTTTGATCCCCAAAGTAATAATCCGTTTGATCGTAACTTTTGGAAAGTTGCTACCAAACTGATTATACAACTCATTTCGAAGGATAAGTTGGGTTCTACTTCACGACTGAACTGTCACTTTGTATCACAAAAGGACAGCTATCATGAACTATGATTCAAAAATATTTACATGGAGAGAACCTACTTATTCATGAATTGTGAATCGATGGACAAATTTAAAACTATTGGGAATATTGAAAAATGTTAAAACGATCGACGAATCATTTGAATTTTAAATGAAATAGCTTTCTTAGTCAGGAATCAAACCTGTTGATTTAATAAAAAAACCCGTGATATATACACGCTACGCATGTGCACGATAAACATGCTTGTGGGGAAAACGCCAATATTTTTTGCATATTGTCGTAATTCCCACTGATAGTTTAGTGTGGATACCATGTATATACAATATACCACGGCGTCGCATAAGAATTAAGTTCTGAAGTGTAATGGTAAATGGTAAACTAAAGAAAACCATATTTTTTTTAACACCTCATTCATATTTTTACAATAGATATCCTGTACCATAACTGAACTCCCTTAATTGTTGTTAATTGCCTGCTTGATAATTAAAAAGGGTATTGAAAAATCGAAAATCTATAGCTAAGATTTAGCTAAAAGTTATAAATTGATCTAAAAACGACTCAAAAGTATTGTGCCATTTCAAAGATAAATTTGGAAATATGTGCAAAACACAAAATGTTTGCTATCGAGTAGGTTTTTACTTGTTCCTGAAATCCCAAATTGAAGATAAAATACCATAGCTTTATGTACCATCAAATATAAATCTGTAGCTATTGCAAGAACCGAGAGTTATTGGTGTTTTAAGACCTATTTTATACCTATAGTTCAGCCTCTTTAGATACCAAACTTAACTTGCAATGTAACCATAAACTTCTGTTTGGAATTACCATTTAGATTACCAATCATAGGGCGCGCCTGCCAAATAAATCTAATAATTTGTTATTGTACTGAAAAACATATTTTCGAGCTTGTTTATGAATTTTGATTACTTTCGTAATTAAATGAACTCACTTTGAGACACGATTCAAGAAATCGGAGATGTTCAGTTGGATTTTAATTTCAAACGATTCTAAGCCGTTTCATTGTACGCACTTGAACTTCATCCCACCTAATACCAACTAAATCAATCAGGAGACGATAAAGTTATTTTCCTCAGCACAGTTGGTATAAGCTGTAGGTTACGAGTTCGATTTCTATCCGTGAACCGCAAATCCGTGAATGACCAAAAATATTATGTGCCGCGAGTGACTGAGTGACTGCCTGACTTTTTTTTTTTTTCATACAACTAGGAGACGAAACAAGCCAGTTAGCCCACCTGATATTAAGTGCACTATTGCCTATAACAATGCCGTACTACGTAGGTCAAATCCACAAAGAACATAGCCTACAAAGCACTGCATTGCGCCCGTCAACTTGAGGCTTAAATGTGTTGAGCCTCGCGTGGCCGTAATTTCACCGGCAACCATACCCTTCAATCCGAAACACAGCAATGCTGCTTGGCGGCTGAAATAGATATGGTGGTAGTACTTCCCCGGACGAGCCCTTTCACAAGGGGCTCTATTACTCTCACATAAAACTATAGCGCACAGCACCGTTAGTTTTAGTGACTTGAAATTTTGAGGGTTGTAGTATCTGAGATAGCAGCCAAATGCTACGATATACATTTTGAAATAATTTCCGATACAAAGAAAGTACATCGTTTGCTGTCGGAAAACTATTTGAAAGTTTCCACCGATATATAACTTATAGGGGTGTACTCAGAAAATATTTTGGAAAATGTTGTATGATGATTCCAATAAAGTGTTGGCTTTTCGACAAGTCGGTATTTTATATCTCTATTGTTGATCCGCATTCGAAACTTCACAACCAAACATTTTGAATACAATCTTAATGAAATAGCCTTAACTTTTCTAGCCTTCAATTGCCTTGGTTGTAATAGTAGCAATTTTGTTTTAATAATTCTCAGATTTTCCCCATATAAAAAAACCTTACTGCGAACAAAACTTTCATCGCAAAATTGAAGGCTTCGAGAGAAATATCGTGGTCGATTCAAAAACGACAGCAATGAATCGTCCGCAAAGGTATCTGAGATGGTGCCTCCCTATCATTTATTTCTTCGCCAGGTAGGGCTAGCTTGTAGTGTAATCTATTAGAGCCGGTTTACGGTAAGACTCGCCTAGATTTGTTGGGTTCATAAATAAGGATTGTGGTTTACTGCTTAGATTATTTTATAAGTGTATAAGTTAGTCGTATGAGTAGGTCGTAAACTTATTAATGAACTATACTGAACTGTAATGAATAATTGCTAAAAATGTAACAGATACTTACATAATTATTTGTTATATTAATTACTACCTTGTCACGCAAGGCTTCTCTACGTGAACTGGAACTCGACGGAATCGTCGAAACCTAGGCCACACGTGTCGCAGTGTCAGCTGAATTCGATCGGCTGACGTCAATCCACACTTTGTGGAAATTATTATCCATGTAATGAAACCGCATTCTTTTCTCATACTTCGAGCGAGTCTCGCTACCAATATTTTGTAATTATTTTAATTAAATAGTTTTTTTTTTTAATCCTCTCACGAGCAGCCTACGTATTTGGCGCAGCCTCACGGATACTTTTTCTCTATAATAAAAAGCAAAAACCTACTAGTGTTGCTATCGTGAGTGAATCCAGAAATCGATTCTACAGAGGAAATGCTGTGAGTACCTTGAATCTTTCAAGTCTCTGCTCAAATCCCCATTTCTATATATTTTGAGTAATTTTCGTGTGTTAATTAAGTACCAAGATTTTTCATCCTAGATAATTCCGGTCTATAAATAGATTATCTCGAATCGACGAGAACCGAAACCGGGAAGACTTAGCAGTGGCACAAGCCAAACAAGGTACCAAGACGATAAATAACGCTATTGATACCATCTATAAATCCCCAAGACTTGTACCTGATTTTGATGGCAATCCACATATTCTAACGATATTCATACATCTTTGTGACCAGCTCGTGTTACAATACTTCTCTACCGAGCCGGGCAAATAATTAACAAATTTAGCTCTTATCAATGGAATTTTGAATAAAGTGTCAGGCTCTGCGACTAGGTTAATTAACGCGAACGGAATACCCGAAACCTGGCAAGGTATCAGAAATACTCTGATCAATAATTTCGCAGACCATCGCGACGAAACAGCTTTGTACAGTGATCTGACTCTAGAGACCCAAGGGTCAAGTACTCATACAATATACGTACAATAATAAATAATAAATAAATATAACAGGACATTAATCTTTTACACAGCGCCATCTAGCCCCAAACTAAGCATTGTTTGTAATATGGGAACTAGATTACGGATAGAATACTTAAATACTTTTGTAAATACATAGGTACGTACTATATGATACAACACCCAAACACAGAACAAACATCTATATTCGTCACACAAATGTTTGTCCTGGGTGGGAATCGAACCCACAGCCTACAGCGCAGAAGGCAGAGTTACTACCAACTGAGCTATGAGGCTTGTTAATATATACTATGAACGTTGTCAAAATTTATTCAGCTCCATTATGACTTACGTTTTGCTTCACGAAATTACAAAAACCACAATAAATGCAAAAAAAGCACATTACCAAAAGCTCACTTTTCAGGCCTTCCTAAGAAGTCTAAAGGATCCACTTGGAGCTCGCGTTCGCTGTATGCGTCCAGAGTCCATGGAAAAAGCTCTAGAATTTATTCAAGAAGAAATCAACACCTTGTACATGCAAGAACGCCACTTCGTTAGCAAGAAAGATAGGCAACAATCCTGTCTTAATAACCCTAAATTTAATTTGCCGTTAAATAGCTTTGTCCCCAAGCTTACAGGATTTGGTCAAGGACCACTAAGACCGAATAATTTGTCTATGCCACTAAGGCCGATGCCAATCTTCAGTCAATTTAATCAAGGCAGGCGTCCTAATCCGAGTTCAGTATCCTTTATGCCACCTCGCGGCCCTACTCTCACGCAGTAAATGTTCCATCCCGCAAAATTATAATCCGCAAAATAATGCGTTTAGATTGCCCTTTAGGCCTCAGCCTCAGCCGATAAATAATTTTGGCAATAATAGTAATACTCCGCGTCCGACTCCCATGAGTGGTGTGAGCCACTTTGTCGAAAGAAGACTACCACCGACTGGACATGACTGGAGGAAACACGGGAATCCACCCCCGTCTAATTATTTTAAAACTCGTGAAATAAACCATAATGAGTTTGATAGCTATGACTATAACTATAGTTACGACTATGACTATAGTTACCCTGAGTACTGTGATTGCTATTCGCATGAAGAGTACCCTGAGTACTGACATGACATGAAGTCCGAAACACTAAAATAGAGGTCAACTTTCATATCCAGAGGCAATTAGGCTACGTTCGAATCGCAAACCCGCCTTTAAAATTACTTATAGATACAGGCGCTAATCAGTCGTTCATATCACCCGACGCTGTCGATAGGTATTTTGCACATGTACCTTTGAATTATGAGCCTTTCGAAGTAACTAACGTGCATGCGACTAGCAAAAATGATTATTCCATCACTCTGCCTTGCTTCTCGGAATTTAATGACCCACATGGTATGACATTGTACATTTATAAGTTTCATAACTTTTTCGACGGACTTTTAGGATTTGACTTATTGGAATTATGGGACTCTAACATTGATCTGAAAAATAGATTACTTATAATACGTAACACTCAGATACCCATCCAAATATATCACTCAAAAAACGTCAACCTCTACGAAGAAATTAGACCAGCTAATTCTTCTAAGCTAGTAAAGTTGCCTGTAAATTCACCCGACGAAGACGTATTCGTAGAAAATCAAATAATATGCAATTTTCTCATCTCGGATTGCATGACTTCGTTACATAACAACCGATGCTGGGTAGAGATCAATAACCTAACATCCCATGATGTGATATTTTCTATGAATCGCCCTGTTGAAGCTGAACTTTTTAACTTTGAATGTGACAGTACTGAAATTTTATCTGACCGTGCTAAAGATGTTCTATCTATTCTTAGGACTAGTCATCTTAATCAAGAAGAACGCGCGAACCTAACGTGTTATAACTTACATTCACCAACAAGATCAAGCACAGGGTTAAAACCACAGATGAAATCCCAGTACATACCAAAACCTACAGGTAGCCCTATGTTCATCGACAAGAAGTAAGAGAACAAATTAATAAAGTGCTTGGCCTTCAGTCTACCCGTGACCATGGCCGTTGTAACACGGTCGAAACTGTCCGGAATATATAAAGATACGCGATGAAGACCCGTTTTTGTTATTACTGACGTACCAAAAACTAGTGAAACTAGGAAAATGCCAATACTTTACCACCTTAGCTCTATCTTAGCGTATCTGGCCAGCGGATTCTACCAGGTAGAGATGGTAATCCCCTCTCATATTCATAAGACCGGATTTAACGTAGAAACTGGGCTTAAGGATGCCTATGGGCATGAAAAATTCCCCAGCAACCGACGTGTAATGGACATCCAGAACGAAATCTGTCTAGTCTACCTAGATGACATCATTGTATTTAGTACTTCCCTTCAGGAACACATAGTTAACTTAGATAAAGTATTTAATCGCCTGAGAGAATCAAGATCCAAATGGATAAATCTGAATTCTTAAAATTGGAAACCGAATTTCATGGCCATGTCAGTTGCAAGGACGGTGTAAAACCGAACCCAAGTAAAATGAATGCCAAAACAAAATTATGCGATTCCAACCAACACAACCGAAATAAAACGTTTTCTCGGTTTGTTAGGCTATTATAGGAAATTCATTCCAGATTTTGCTCGCAAAACCAAACCTTTAACATCTTGTTTAAAAAAAGGCGATAAGATCAAAACAAGACCATAATGTCACTTGTTTTGAACACTGTAAAACTCTTTTAACAAATGATCCTATTTTACAATACTCGGATTTTACGAAAGACTGCATCTTAGCTACCGATGCTAGTAATGAAGTTTTAGGCGCTGTATTATCCCAAGGCCCTAAAGGTTCCGAAAAACCAATCGCGTACGCGTCGCGTACTCTTAACTCTAGTGAACTTAATTACAGCACAATCGAGAAAGAGTTATTGGCCATCATCTGGGCAACCAAGTACTTTCGACCGTACCTGTACGGCCGAAAATTCAGGATTCATACAGATCAAAGACCTTTGCAGTGGGTCATGAATCTAAAGGATCCTATTTTTTTTTATTGTACGACGGGGAAGCACTTGGCCTTCATCTCACCTGGTAACAAGTTAAGATAAGGCCAAAGGTGGAGGCGCACTTCACCCAGAATCCTCAACAAACTGAGGAACTGGCTATCTTACCTCTGAATGCCGGAACACAACAATTGTAGAATTGTTATTTTGGCGACAGAATTAGGTAAGATGGTGGTAGCTAGCCAGGCGGACTTCAACAAAGTCCTACCATCAACCAAACCAAGCACAAAATATATTGTACTCCCCATGGGGATCGAACCCGGGACCTCTGGATCTGAAATCGGTGGGTTGAACCACTAGACTACAGAGGCGGTTCGCGTCTAACTAGATTTATTTATTTATTTAATATTTACATTGCCATTACAGTATAAAACCAAGGCGACAAGGAAATAGAACAAACAATTACACAAAACAAGCTAAAAACATGAACCATAACAATCAATAATAATTGGTCTTACTTAAAAATAACAAAAGAGTTTCTGTGAATTTCGTCAACGTAATATTGAAAATATCAATATCTTCGGCTGTGTGAAGACAGTTAATTGTACGAAGGGCCCGCGTGAACGGGGACTCACCCAGGAGGTTAGTTTTCGCCCTCGGGATTGCAAGTAGCCTAGATGGCGTCTTAAATTAAGTGAATATGATTATCAAATTAGATATAAAGCGGGCAAGTTGAATACAAACGCCGATGACTTATCGCGAATAGCATTAAATAATAACGAGCGCATAGAACTGAACAACGAAGAGCTCTTATCAATCGCAGCTAACCCATCTGATCCCGCGTTAGACGAATCGCGAACGATAACGGCTACGGGACCCGGTGATAGTTCTAGAACCGCTACTGTCCATGCGACCACGGAAGACCCCATATTGGAAATACCAATCACTGATGACCCTCTGAATAAAATCAGTAAACAACTAATATTTAATGTAGTCGGTGACATCAAAGGTCGCCCTGTCGTTACCAAACCTTTTGAGACACATACCCGAATTTCTATCCAAATATCGGAATCCAATCTGGAGGAAGATATTATACGAGATAAAAGAGAGAGAAATCCTTACTTGGCTATGTACACTATTATACCTATAATTATTTATAAATAAAAACTATTCTGCAAAAAACTTTAAAAAAATCGGCTATGAATATGAAATGAAATAAAACGGAATTAGAAAACGTTAAGGAATATTTAAGGCATCAGGAAATTATCAATAAGTACCACGAGGTAAAACCAATCACCGCAGAATCAATGAATGCTACCTAGCATTATCACATAAGTATTATTGGCCTAAAATGCGTGAACAAATAACTAAGTTCATAAATGAATGTACCATCTGTGGCCAAGCGAAATACGATTTCAGTCCGATAAAACAACAATTCAAAGTAGTACCGCCCGCTAGTTAACCATTTGAGCTCATACATTTAGACCTGTTGACCATCCAAAGTGAGAAATATCTTACCATCGTAGATGCATTATCGGCACAGCAGTGTAGTGCAAGCCTTATTGCATTTATGTACACACCACGGTATACCTACGACATTAGTTACTGATAACGGTACGGAGTTTACAAATCAGTTAGTAGCCGAGTTTGTTAGGATGCATAAAATACAGCATCATAGGATTGCTCTACATTCACCTAACGAGAACTCGTTGAGAAATTTCACTACGATCTTAAAACTCCTTTGTATATTGAAATTAGGACAAAAATAAATCATATGCCTTACGCCCCTAGCAAACAACAGTAGTATACATAGTTTCACTAGATGTAAGCCATTAGAAGTAATAACAGGACATTACGATCTGCGTGACCCTTTTGACGTTGACTTAACGGCGCATTTACTGCAGCAATACATGACTAACCATAAGGATAAAATGACGCAAGCCTACAATGCAATTCATGACATGTGTAGTTCGACACTTAAAAACCTGACTGATAAATTGTATCCCCTGGTCTTTATTTTTGAAAATTCTTAAATACCCTTAACACACAAAAATGCAATAGCAGTTCACGGTGCCTAAGTAGGTCGGAGGTTTATCGGTAAACATGTCTGTATGTCAGTTCTACTTATGATTCAATGTCGTGACTTGAATAACCGAGTCGTCGTGTCGGCCGGATTTGAATATACATACAGAAATAGCGGTGTCGATGACGAGGTACAGCGGTTTGTAAGCATGTTTCACTTGCGCGCGGTACACAAATATCCGTCGCCCGCACACTTTCTTAGCATCCAGTACTACCTGTGAAAAAACAACGCTTTAACAGATTCATGGTGGTGGTAGTTTCAGCAAATTAAAATCTGATACAGACACTTTAACGAATTTGCACATAATCACTTTCAAAAGGCCGAGATGGTAGACAACGTGAGTCTATCTCAATTAGAGATCAATTGACCTTTACATATAATTGAAATAGAGAGAATGCTGAAAGGTAGAATAGAAAATATCTATGCCCATGCATTACGACCCCATTGAAAAAATATTTCAAGAACAACTATTTATAAACCACAGCTGATCTAATCATTCGAATGGAACCTGTACCTACTATTTTTACAACTACAAAGATTTCTAACTATTTCAGTTGTTCAGCGTCCCCACGTCAAAGGCAAAGTCGAAGTCAAAATGCGTTTATTCATTGGTTATAATTACACAAAGTTGTTGGTGTGTAAATGACTATTCTGACTAATATTCGTATTGTTTTGCATCAACAGTAGGTACCAGTTTAGCACTTAAACGACCAGCTGCCGTTATTACCATCACAATTGGTCACACTGCACTGATTATGTATAGCATTGTATTGCAAAGACGCACAATTACCGCTTTGTTCGGATATAAAGCCTCCGCTATGCCGTTATATTCCTTTTGTTCAAAGATAAACAATACGAAAGGAAAGTAATATTCCCGACACAATCATTTCCGAGATTGGCGGAAAGTAGAAACGATTGTGTCCCCAATCACAATATTAAATCTTACACGAGTAACTTACAAAGCCAACGTTCTTAATACTTTACTTATACCAATATACCGTTATATTTTTTTAACAAACAATTAAAAACATGATGTTCTATCTACAATAAAGATAAATATGTATAAGGGAAGCAGTAGGGTTACCTTAGGACCGTTACAAACGGTATGTAAAAATTAGATGTTCTTTAATGCAGAACTTATTTTTTTTTTTAATCGAGCACGTAACTCCTAACATGACTTTTCGATAGCTCTCACGGTTTCAGACTTGGCCTCAGTGGCCCTGGAAAAAACCTCACCTGTATACATACCGTTTGTATATACATACCGGGTAACTCAACTGCACAACCCTATACGGAAACGCGCCCAATACTATAATGGGTATACCAATTCGCTGGCCTTAATAAAAGCCAGCCCTTGGATCACGTGTCATCTCAATCGAAAACCCCACAAGATTTTTAGTTTTCAATCCTTTAAATATAATTTTCACACCAGCTCCCCACTGACTCAAGGTATCGACCTCAAAAGTTTTTCAAAACCACTATTTGCACCTTTTGTGATCCTCGACCGAATCAGGTTTTATTGGCTCAAACTATTTTCAACAATTCAAAATTATTGTGTTCCGGCATATACATAGGTAGAGGTAAGATAGCCAGTTCCTGTGACTGTTGAGGATTTCGTATGATGTGCGCTTCCACTATCCGCCGTGTTTAGGTAAGTTGAAGGCCACAATAAAAAATATTGGACTGGTGCAGCGGCTGGCTCGGCCGAGGCTCCCTCGCTTGAAAAACTTGATGAACAAAAATGGTGATGTGACCTAAGATGAAGCACGCTGATCTAAAAATAACTTTTTCACTCTGAACTTAATGCCTCGTACTGGCGCGGAGAAACAGACGTAGACTACTTACGTGATTGTGGGTTTGTACCATACAATTACTTAGATTTTATAAAAATACTATTGTTCTGTGTTTTTGGTTGAACGATATATGTTGATTGTTCACTTGGTGTCGGACCCTATGAGGCTGACAGAAACATTATGTTTAAAAAGCCTTAGAATAAAGGATTATAAAAAAACAAAACATTATTCTAAACCAAACACACGTTTTTAAAACAATTGAAAGGGCTAACTATAAGTTTCCACAAATAAATATTTGAAATTTTATCATTGTAATCATAATTCATAGAACGACTTTATTCACTGCTAAATAATCTTGCCTTCCTTTGCTCTATAATTAACAAAATCATATTTTGATCAACAAATTGCTGCCAACCCCGTTGTGTGAAATCATTGTCTTCCTACCCGGTACCACAAGATGGAGTCAGCACATGTATTTTTCTTCATTTTTTTTCTATCAGACGATACACGATCACAAATCATTTTATCATTCACTTCGTATACATCAAACATATATTTTCAATTTAAAAGGTCAAGGACTTTCCAACACGTGCGATGTCACATAATATTCCAATTTTTTTATTGTACATCGGGGAAGCGCTTGGCCTTCATTTCACCAATTTACAATTTAAGATAAGCCCGAAGGAGGCGCACTTCATCCGGAATCCTTGATAAACTGAGGAACCGGCTATCTTATGGAAGTGACGTAAGAAGAACTAATTCAGATTGAGGGTCGAGAAGTTGGATTCTTACCATAAAGTGAGTTTTAACTTATTTATGGTGAGAGTTCCGACAAGGGCAGTAGATAAGTTAAATAAGATATGTTACTTTTATATTGCGACCTGAAATCAAATATTTTATTATTATTATACGTAATATTTACTGAAATAGGATTACTCGCAATAACATAAATTGTTCACGCAGATTGACGTACAAGCATATTGACGTAAGCAAATTGTTGACGTACACGCATATTGACCTACACGCACAATGATACACACCGGTATTTAATACTAGATTTCCGCCGAGCGGCTTCGTTTATTCGTATATATATTAGATCGTTCTGTCATTTTGACAGCTGTCATCATAATGCATTTATTGATCATGGAAGTCAAGCATGAAGCTTCCGAGAAATAGGCATTTAAAGTTTGACAGCTGTCAAACTTCACACGGACACATAGCCTAATCTATTCGTTCTAGACTCTCCGGTATTAGTTCAAATTAAAGCTATATAAGTGGTCTACATTTCCAATGACAGCTGTCAAAATGACACCTGTCATCTGAAATGAAGATCGAGTCCGTAGTTATGATGTATTGTGAAAACGGGTAAAGTCTTATAGGTAATCAGTAAGTCGAAGTCTATATTTATATGTCATTTCGTGTAATCGTTCACGATGTGTCATTTTGCGTATGAGCATATTGTAACAATTTGCGTATATCATTATGCGTAGAGACCATGTGTCATTGTGTGTTTGACCACCTAAATGTGTCATTATGCGTGTAATCCCTGAAATATAGTCAGCTTTTGATCTCGCTGAAGAATAGGTACCCACGGAAATGATGTGCCTCAAGCTTAGAAAAAAAACAAAGGATTTTACGTACCGGAGCAGCAATTTTTGTTCAATTACTCGTCTGTCAGAGTCATACTGAACAAAGTAGCTTACTTTGCATTTTAAGCCCCAATTACTTAAGTTAAAGTTGCTATTTGTTTAAAAGGCTGTAATTATTAATGTTGCTTTTTCTTGCCTTCATCGTATCTTCGTTTTATTATTCAAGGCCACGAGCCTTGGATTGAAATCAAAATGGTACAAAGCAAAACACGACAATTACAAATCAAATAGAATTCCACGAAATGTCACACAATTATACAATTACATCTAAACACAATGACACAATCCTTTATAAGTACGCACTGCCAAAGGCGGAATCGGCTTTCAAGGTTGTGTTGTTATCGGGTTTCACATGACAACCTTTTAACCCAAAAAGTTAGAGTCCCACCCATACGTACTGAACGCTTTGGTTCTACATTCATCTTATGAATGGCAAAGGAGTGGAACACGTTGCCTGCGTCTGTTTTCCCTGAAAATTAAAATATGGGCCTCTTCAAGCCGAGAGGCCTCATCTTCGCTTCATCTTACTTGATTAAAGTCAAGGTTTAAGTGAAAGCTAATTTAGGCATGAAAAAAAAAATGGAATCGACTACACCACTAAAAAAATAATAATAACTCTAAAAGTAAATTCATATAATTTGAAGTTGATGCCAGATTGCCATGGAAAACAACATGTTTACTGCATGGTACCGCATATATGAACTAACCCTTAAGATAAAGATAAAATTAAATATAGATGACCTAACCAAATGTAAAGAATCGGTTCCTAACTATTATGGTGCAGTGTAGCTCTATGTCAGGATAATGAGAACGATTTTTCGATCCCATTATCCTGGTTTTTGTTTCAATGCCAAACAATTCTTAACCGATTCTAATTAATAGAAATTTAAATATATAGAAATTTAAAATTTCTATGGAACCAATCTGGAATCATATCCATTTAAATAAAAAAAAATCAAACCAGTTGAGAAATGACTGAGTACTGAGGTATCAATGAGGTATCATTGAGAAGCTCCTTCTTATTTGAAGTCGGTTAAAAAGATAATATCATACTAATAATACAAAATAATCTGGTTTAACGTTTACTAAAATACATTTGCATACTAATTATATATTTTAGTTGATTTGCTGCTTTGCTAAATGTCGGCTTTAAGAATTTCTAGCAAGATTTTTTTATTTAATTTATATTTTCTACTTTTAAATTATAACTTGTCAAAAAAAGGAAAAAGAGGAGGACTCTGAAAAACGTTATGAGCAGGTTTACATAATAAAACGAATTATTAAATAAATCTACTTATAGAGTTAACACATCAATACACGTTTTGTTTTAGTGTTGATTCTTTTGTATTTAAAATACAAAAGAATCAACATTTTGCATTTGTTACAGCTAAAGTGCAAACTGAACTTCTGGTCTTTAGCCAATTGGCAGCAAAATTGACTTGACATCAACTATCGAAGAAAATACCAACAATGCAAAATGGCACAATAGCGTAGGCACATCCTAACTCCATACACCAATTATTATTAAGCAAGAGCAAACCAACTCACATTTTTGTACTCGTAGACCCTCTACGAGTACAAAAATGTGTTTCGTAGATGCTCTACGAAAATTCGTAGAGCATCTCGTGTCTACGATATTGGTAGAGGTTACATTGCTATGATCGTTTTTCCTGGACATGTGTGTTATACCGTGTAATAAATATTAAAACGTTTAAGCGGTTTGGAAAGCAAACTCTCCAAGACAGCTCGAGGATGTCATAAAAGCCAACTAAAGGATCTCGCCAGACGAATTGGCAGCAGCTAGTTTATGCTGCTGCCAATTCGTCATGCTAGTT
This sequence comes from Venusia cambrica, assembly GCA_951394065.1. Classification (NCBI taxonomy): domain Eukaryota; kingdom Metazoa; phylum Arthropoda; class Insecta; order Lepidoptera; family Geometridae; genus Venusia; species Venusia cambrica. Next base: position 10,069,273 of record OX596056.1, read on the forward strand.
AATGGCAAAAAATTGGTTGAGACAAGAAATTAGATGTCGAACAACCAAATATTATCATCATCATCATCAATTCATATTTACTACATGATAAAGTTCATCGTGTTACGTAAAAGCGAACAAAATACAAACCCACTTATAAATCAAAGCGTTGAAAGTGAACGCTAAAAACGGCGTAAAACCCCAATACCATCAAAACGAGAGTCAATAGGCATTTTATAGGAAAAAAATCTCCATCATTTGAAATGTATGTCCTGTAACATTTAATATTTAATAATAATATATCAAAGACCTTAACCTGGCACAGTTCATCTAAATCATAAAAGAAGAAAATATAAGAAAATTATGTACTTGATCTTCATAATACAAGATTCTATTTCCTTGGCAGGAGATTTAATTATGTCGGGAGTGATCAAGTGTTCCGGCTTCAGTTGTTGTGATACAATATATTTTTTTCTGATAAACCCAGGGCACATAACATAGAAGATACTCAAAACCAACGTGATTTGCAGTCTGTAGAGACTTTTAAAATAAAATGTTTTCATATAACATAACAAGCCTCATAGCTCAGTTGGTAGTAGCTCTGCCTTCTGCGCTGTAGGCTGTGGGTTCGATTCCCACCCAGGACAAACATTTGTGTGATAAATGTTTGTTCTGTGTTTGGGTGTTGTGTCATATAGTACGTATGTATTTACAAAGATATTTAAGTATTCTATCCGTAATCTAGTTCCTATATTACAAGCTATGCTTAGTTTGGGGCTAGATGGTGCTATGTAAAAATTAATGTCTTGTAATATTTATTTATAAAAAAAAAAAAAATACTTACTTGAAATTCAATTTCACCATGACCATCCACTTGCAACTCTTTGGGTATAAACAACACTTTGAGAATATCCTCTTCTGCAAACAGATAAAGGATTTTCGTTAATAATCTGCCTTAAAACTGTCCATGACATCCGTCTATAGCATATTAACACTCAAAAGAACTAAACCTTTAGAAAAGGTGTCAAAAATCAATATGATATGATTTTTTTAAATCATTTTTTATATGACGTGAAGTCGGAACCAGCGAACAGCCCACATGATGTTAAGTTCATGCTAATAACAAAGCCATACTGCGTAGGTCATATCCACAAAAAACATGACCTACGCGGCACTGCATTGCGCATTTTGCTTTTTGCCTCATTTTTAAAGCATACAGTTGTTAAGCCCCGTGTGCCCATAATTTCAGCGGTCACCATACCCTTCAAACTGAAACACAGCAATGCTGTTTGGCGGCCGAAATAGGTATGGTGGTAGTACTTCCCCATAGGAGCCCTTTGACAAGGAATTCTATTTCTCTTCAAATTTAATATATAATATAATTGAATAATCATGCAAGATATATTGTATCTAAGAATTCTATCCGTAATCTAGTTCCCATATTTCAAGCTATGCTTAGTTTGGGGCTAGATGGCGTTGTGTTATATTAACTTCCTGTAGTATTTATTTATTATATGATATAATTGAGACACTAGATAAATGAGTGTGAGATTTAGCATAGTTACAATTTTAAAAGATATGCAGTTTTTTTTAATATTTCATTTCTGATTTCCAGCAGTTATTATGATTATTGATTTATTTAGTCAAAGTCAAAATCAGTCAAAGTCAAATATTTTTATTCGGTAATGTTGGAGCCTATCTTCCTTCGTAGGAAGCCTTGTGGACGATACTACCCCTTGCTAAATGAAAATAGCAATTCGACTTCAACGAGTCGTCATTCAATAGTACTACGAGTATAAGGAGTTTTAGTTTTAAAATGCCTGTCATGCTGTAAACTTGGTAGCTGTCAATCGTCATTACAAGCCACGCATACACGCAACGTTAATTGATATAATTTTAATATAAGATCTTCTTGATAAAGTCCAGAGTTTTATTAATGATTTTCTAGTGACTCAAAGAAGCCGATACAAGTAAGATTATTTAAGGATCACTTTGAAACGTCAATCTTGAAACGCAAGGAGGCAAGAACCTCCTTTTTTTATGATACATTACAATAGCTTAAAATTAGTGTTTACTAAGTAGGTACTAGTAATTTAGTCACCTAGCGGTGTATCCCAAGTAACAGTCGAGGGTATGGAGGTGAGGTTGGTGACTCGCACCCGGTAACACGACATCTGATGCAGGTCGAGCGCGGTGCGCGGGCGCAATGTCGCCGTCCCTCGGGTACTGTTGAGACTCCCTTCGTCCAAATCGCAGATCTTACCTATAAAAATAGTTTCTTGTTTTATGAAGGCCCCCAAGTACCAATCACGCATACATACGAATTTTGGCCTTAATAAGAGTGTGAGAAGACTTACGAAGGATGGATGGATGGGAAGGATGGACCGACGATAATGTGGTGGTCGTGGAGAGTCGATGGATGAAAGAGGCTGAAATTCGGTATTTCGGCCAGCAGTGGACGCGTATTGGTTGTATAATTATGGTGATGTTGATAATTGGATACGAATAATCTGTCTGTGGTGCATAACTTTTTCGAAAATTATATAAATTTTGGTTTTTATGATATTTTTAGAAATATGCTAGTTAGACGATACCTAGTTTGTGTCTTTAAAGCAAAAACTAGGCATCTTCTAACTAGAATCTCTTTTCAATTATACATGCGAAATCTCATTAGAATTGGACATGAGTCATATCAAAATGAATAACTTCGTTTGTATTGAAGAGCAAACATCAGCAGTAGTACTAGTCCTAGAGAACTAGACGGGCCGTTAAAGATCTCTGTTTTAAACGAACCGTCTTCATGGCCAAAAAGAAAACAAATTAATATTAGAATGGTGCTAGTTTGGCAAGATCACAATAGGGCTGCCAAAATCAAGAAGGTTTTTTTTGGTTTTTTTATTGAACGACGGGGAAGCGCTTGGCCTTCATCTCACCTGGTAACAAGTTAAGATAAGGCCGAAGGTGGAGGCGCACTTCACCCGGAATCCTCAACAAACTGAGAAAATGGCTATCTTACCTCTGAATGCCGGAACACAACAATTTTAGGGTTGTTATTATGGCGACAGAATTAGGTAAGATGGTGGTAGCTAGCCAGGCGGACTTAAACAAAGTCCTACCACCAACCAAACCAAGCACAATATATTGTACTCCCCATGGGGATCGAACCTGGGACCTCTGGATCTGAAATCGGTGGGTTGAAACTAGACCAGAGAGGTGGTTCGCTTTCTGAACCGCCTCTAGATCTGATACAACAGATCTCCCTTTATTGTCTATTTGAGGGTGTTAACAGGTTTGTCCTCTTCGAAAAATTTCATCCAAATCATACTTCATAAGCTGAGGTAGATCGATGCTTTACTGCGGGAAAACAATTTATCTAAAATAGTCACAATTATTTGCGGTTCATAATATCATTATTGGCTTGTTTTAAGGCTGCCTGGCTAGCTACTACCGTTGCCATATAATCGATTAAGTTTGCTCCCATGTCACTCGCTATATACTTGCTTAATGTTCTGTCCGAAAACAGCATGGACATATTTTACCAAAACCTACCGAAACTCATGGAAGCGGCACAGGAACGAAATGTGTATAATGTAGTAACTTAGTTATTGTACCTTAGATTAATTAACATAAGTTACCTAGGTTAAGTCGTCATTTCATCGCCTTAGGGTTAAATAAAAAAACCTGTAATTATGTTTTTTTTCTAAATAAATAAAATAAAATATAATAAATTATGAATTTCCTAAAAGAGAGCCAGTCTTCATTCTGGTGAAGATTCCGGGTTAAGTTCGATTCCAACTTCGGCCTTATCATAACTTGACTATTTGAAGTGAGATGAAGTCTCTTTCTTGTTGTACAGTAAACATATACTTATCATACATAACACCCAGGTGAGATACAGGTTATTAGAAAATTATTTTGGCGCTTTGGTTTCCCTGTTGGCATATTTTAAAACTTGTAATTTTTTTTTTATTATGTCACTGTAAAATGGGCTTTAAATCAGATAATATGGCTAGTGGTCCTAGTTTATTAATATTTAGTAGTGGTCTTTGCAATTAGTATGTAATCCAGTGGCTGATGATAAAATTCCGATATTCAATATCACACGTTTGTTCCACCAATATCGGAGCCTATGTCATGGTAAAAGTACTGAAACCGCAGCTTGCATGCATTAGACAACACGCCATCCGCAAATTGGGTAGAATATTAAATTTTACGGGACGTTGTGACCTGCGATCCACAATACTCGGATTTTTGGGAATTCAGCCACATGCATCGGTCGTATTTTTACCATTATTGCACTGCGGCAATTCAATTTCTTTACTTTTTAGAGAGCTGTGTGTCCAAACCCACATGGGGTTTGGACCCGAATTCGTCGTGCTTCAATGGACTTTTCGGTTTTACGGAAGTTTATGTTACCGTGGCGGTCGCAGCTTAAGAATCGAACCCTCTAACTTAGCCCATTGATGTCGTACAAGCCGACTACGGGATCTCACCAGAAGGTACATCTTTACTGCGATCACCAATACGCCGGTCAAGCGAGGTGATTACGATGGAAAACCCTTCAGCTTTGGGGAGGCTCTGTCCAACATTGGACACTAATGAGCTGTTGATGTAATGTGTGCATTAGACACATGCACATGTTTTGAAAGTGAAGGTCGCATAGTGAGAAAACCGCGGCATTAATAAACCGAATGGCATATGTTTCTGGCTAGTATTCCGCTGCGATCGGCTTGCAACTTGTCACGCGTTGAAAACTTGCTACATGCAAACCGTGGGCATGTCCCGAATGACAGTTTGGACGTGTCTAAGTGATCTTCATAAAATCCATGCTCTAAGTAGTGATCAGAGGTGAATCCTCGAAGGATAAAAAGTTATGACTCTGTTACTTTTTTTTGTTTTTAGTCTGTCCGTCTGTCCATCCGTTTGTATGTCTGTCTGCAGGCTGTATCTCTAGAACAGTTATAGGTTGAAATTTTCGGTGTGTATATTTCTTTCACCACCTTTCACCCTCACTATAACTTTTTAATTATTGTATGGCGGGAAGTTTTTTGGCCTTCATCTCACCTGATTTTTAAGTTTTTTATTTCACATGATAAAGCTGATGGTGGAAGAGCATTTATATAAATATATAATATCAATAAACTGAGGATTTAGCTATTTTTCTCAAAATGCCGGAACACAACCATTTAAGATTTGTTATTATGGTGTCGCCATAACATAAGAATTAGGTACAATGGTGGTAGCTAGCCAGGCAGACTTAAACAAAGTTAAAGAAAGATAACAATGAAAGTGGTCTCAATACCAGTGTTTTTTTAACATGAAATATGGATTGGAATCAGATGAAGTGCACGTGTCCGTAATTAGCTGATTTATTTAAAATCTACAGAGACACAAAATCCGCTGTTGCCAGACCTAAATATAAAGTTTACAAAATAATTACCTTTTTAACCGACTTCAAAAAAAGGAGAAGGTTCTCAATTCGGGTGTATGTTTTTTATTTTTTTTTCTTTGTTTGTTACTTGATTTCTCCACCAATTCGAAATATATTTTAATGATTCTTGTTACGTTTAGTAGGCCATATTTGCATGCCATATTTGGGACCACCAAAGAAATTTTATCAAAATCGGTTCAGTAGTTTGGTTTTTATATCAAAATAACTGGAAAAATATATGTCATCCAAGAAAACGATATTGCGTACTCTGCTTTCCTGTGGTGTTTACGGTCACTAGAGTATATCTTTTGAACCGCTTACCTTCCAGTATCATCATCACCAAAATCAGAGTTTTTCCATAATCACCACGCTTGGCATGTTGTTGATCGCAGTAATGATGTTACGTAGTAGTAAGTGGAATTGACTTTGACGCATTCTGGCTATAAATGCCGTATACATGTATCATCATAATTACAGCCCATAAAAGTCAACTGTATAGGACATGGGCCTCCCCCAATGCTAAATAAAGCAATGGAGGGTTTTGCCATAATACTCACGCTTGGCAGGCGTGTTGGTGATCGATGACTCTACGACTACTACTGCATTACCTCAGAACTCCGGTATTACTCAACCGATTAGGAAAATATATTATCATACAAAAAATAACGTATTATTGCACCCTCTCACGACTCTTAAATAGTGTGTCGGAGACGTCGTGGTGTCGTAGGTTTTACAACGAAAAAAAGCTAAAAATAAACTCTTTTAGGAAAAAAATGGAACCGACCTCACCACTAAAAACTTAAAAATAACTCTCAGGGTAAGTTCATATAATTTGAAGGCGGTGCCGTACAATAAACATGTTGTTGTGTTTGGCAATTCGGCACCAACCAAGTTTATGTTAATGTCGACACAAAAATATTTACGCTTAGTACTTATTTCACATTCACATGACGGCGAAGGGTGTTTACCCATGTTACCAGATAATTTATTTGTGCGTTTTACTGTTAGTCGTCTCTAGAATTTAGAATATAGAATTTTTGAAAAAATTCTAATACTTTTACTTGTCCTTGCATGTAAACTTGTAGTTATATCTACGTCTTTATTTTTCTTCTCTTGTGTACAATATTGCGTGTTTCAAAGCCCTGATATAAACAAAACATTTTATTGAAAGTGCTCCGTTGTAAAAACACCTTTACCATGCATATCCAACGCAAATAATAAATGTTTCTTTCGCCACGATTTGTGATCGTGGAATCTGACATCAAGATCGCTCTGTGACTTACAAATCAAGGCAACGCGAGAACAAGGCAACAAAACCGAGTCAAGAAACTAACCCTATATTATGAAAAAAAAACAAATAAACGTAAATAAGCGCCTTTCATTTAACCGGGTTGGCTATTGTCCTCGAAAATTGCACAGGAAAAGATGAGGTCAACGATAGAGCGAGCTTACCCACAATTTAGTACCTCTTTTCTTGAATACAATAGGGTCATAATACAACAGAAATTAAGACACTAGTAGCACACCTAACAAATTGTTATTTACATTAAAACTAAACACAGAAATTTATCAAAATAACATGCATAAGACACAATGTGAATCCACGAATGAAAAAGTTTTTTGCAGAGCGCATGAGAATTATTTTTGTAATGCATTAGTCGGTGAGGGTTTTGTCAATATTTACGAGTCGTCACCATAGGCGTCTGACATCACTCTTTATTTTTAATCTCTTTAATCTTTCTTAAATCGCTCTTTATATTTAACTACAACATTGACCAATTATGCTTTAACATCTTACTTATGTCGGTCACGGCTTAATAATGGACCCTCCAACTCAGCCCATAAATGTCGTGGTCTAAAAGCCGACTAAGGGATCTTAATAGAAGAAGGGCAGCAGGTTCCTTCTATGAATAATCTTTTTTTTTTTATACTACTAGGAGACGGGACAAGCAAGTAGCGCACCTGGTGTTAAGTGTACTCTTGCCTATGACAAAGCCTTAATGCATAGGTCACATCCACAAAGAACATAGCCTACACGGCACTGCATTGCGCCCGTCGACTAGAGGCATAAAGGTGTTAGGCCTCACTTACCCGTAATTTCACCGGCAACCATACCCTTCAAACCGAAACACAGCAATGATGCTTGGCGGCTGAAATAAGTATGGTGGTAGTAATTCTCCGGACGAGCCCTTTCACTAGGGGCTTCTACTACTCTTAAGTAATCTAATCTACACCATCAATGCGATCACCAATCCGCCTGCCAACCGTGGTGGTTATGGCAAAACCCTTCAGCTTTGAAGGAGGCTCTCTCCAGCAGTGGACACTTATAGGCTGTTTGATGTATCTTACTTATCAGACCATAGGGCTTAAACCAGCAATGTCTTATCAAATTGAGAATGATCATCACACAGATATGACCCCAGGACCTCTATATCGAGAGCCAAACGCCCAATCATAAGACCACAAAGGTGTCTGAGTAAGGGACTCACATTGACCCTTCTTGTCTCCTAGGCATGGTAGAACCCTCAGCATTAGCCTTGGCGCTAGAACGCGATAGCTGAAGAGTGTCGCTCGCGCTTCCACGCCACTTCCTGATGACACGCGGCAGACATCAGCACTGGTACGGCAAGCTTGCACCAACGTAGCTACGCAGCCGTCAACCTTCAAAAAGACATTACATTTGAAAGGCATTTTAAACAAATACCAACTTCTGAATCTTTTACGATGGAAGATGCTCAGACGGATGATTTTCATACGATCTTAAGAAAAAGAACCACCTCGCTGCTACATCATTAATTTCACACAGCGCCCGAAACTATGCATAGCTTGTAATATGGGATACTTAATTACTTTCTTTTTTTTTAATCTGGAAATACATACGTACTATATGATACAAAACCAAAACACAAACATCTATATTCATCACACAAATGTTTGTCCTGGGTGGGAATCGAACCCACAGCCTGCTAGATTCATTAAGAGACAAGTTTAAAGAAATAAATATATTGACTATGCCCTGCCAATATGTTTATGAAAATATTATGTACGCGCGTAAAAACATAAGCTTATTTGACAAAAACTGTGATAAACATAATTATAATACTAGAAATAAGAATAAACTCGCTGTTCCCACAACTAGGCTCCATAAGGTTAATAAATCGTTCATAGGGCAAACTGTACGCTTTTATAATAAATTGCCAAGTGATGTGCTAAGCTTGTCAAATAATAAATTCAAAAGTTTTGTAAAACAAAAGCTATCCAGGAAAGCTTATTATAAAATTTCAGATTACCTAGAAGATAAGAATGCCTGGCATTAAAAAAATGAATTTGCTCCAGTGAATAAATTGTAATTAGTATTAGATAATTTTAAGCTATTGTAATGGATCATGAAAAAAAAAACTGGCCCGAGGTTCTTGCCTTTCTCCTTGTGTGCTGGTCGCGATTCCGAACAGGCGGTAGATTTGACGTTTCAAAGTGATCCTAAAAAATCTTACTGAATAAATATATTTGACTTTGACTTTGACTTTGCTGTGCCGAAGCTGGAATTACTCCAACAGTTGAATAAAATTCTGCCTTCGGCGCTGCAGGCTGTATTATACGTGTGTTGGATGAAAAAATGTAAAGCCACCTACTTTGACGCTTGGCACAGCTTCTTGTTTTAGGTATGACATACAAAAGTAGTAGTTAGTCATGTGTGCTTTTCAATTATTTTAAATAATATTTTTTAATTTATTATTTAACCTAATAATGTAATTAGAACTAGTAAATATTCCGTAATTCTATATTTATTATGTGTGTTTGTAATTTGTTTGTGGGTGAGTGAGTGAGTTCCCTACGGATTGACTGAAATAAATATGTTTTGATTTAATTTATTTTTGATATACTTTTCTCGCAAAGAATTTTAATGCATTTGATGAACATCAGACATCAAAGTTACGAGGTTATTCTCTAGACTCATAATTTTTAAACAACAAAGCAGTTATCTCGTTAAAAATATGAGTTTTCTTCCGCTATCAACCAGTGCACAAACCTTGTGGCTTACAAAATTGATATCATGATAATAATATTGCGATGAATTGGCAAGGGATTTTTTTTTTCCATTTGCTTTAATTGATGAATTATACCAATACTATAAGGATTCCGAGTCCGTCTTCCGACTTCACCAGGCCTAGTTTTGAACCCTACGCTCCAGCAAGGTTCAATTAATTGCGCTGTTTGTACTTTTTTCACTTACATATTACATTCAATTTCTGATACCAAATATCCTAATGCAAAAGCTATCAGCGAGATTTGACCCGTACATAAACAAAAATTCCACTGCGAGACATGATCCTCCCAAAAAGCATCCCAAAGAGGAATGGTTTTGCCATAATCATATACCTGGGCAGGTGTTATGTTGTTGATTGCAGTATTGGTATTAATCATTCCCAGGTGAATGCTGCTGCTCATCTTCGGGTGTCAATCCTTAGTCACCTCTTATGACATCATCGGCTGAACAGGGAGCTACCATATTGTTTGTTCACGATTATTGTATCTATTTATTATTGATATTGTTGGGTTCACGAATAAAATAGAACATGAAATATAATATAGGTTATCAAAATACCCGAGCAACCACGTGGTTTATCCACAGTTTAATGAGCAGCTCCGGCCGAGTAAATTGCATTTTACAAAATTTTATGAAGACAGTAAAGTTCTAGAAACCCGGATTAAGTAAGAACTTTTGCAAAGCAAGGTACATTTCAGTAACTAGTTTAAAATTAAATGCAAATAAGTTCCGTATTCAGTTTAAAATGCACAAGTTTTTTTCATAGATGCCTATGTTGATTCTTAAAATGTTATATCTGGTGGTGTCCCATTTCGTATTTTTTCCGATAGCCACAGTAGGAGGGTTAAGTTTATTTTAAGAGTATCAATGTACCTATGTATGTATGTATGTGTGTTTGTACCAATATATTTATTACCACACTCAACACCTTAAACGGTTTAATGGATTTCGACGTGTGTGGAGTCGTTTGATTTGTCTAAAATGTGTGATATTTATATCAATGTGATTTTTTTATGGTAGTATATAGGTATTTAACATCAAATATAAAGGGGGGTTAGGATATATTTATTTATACCATATATAAATTACTCGAATATGGATATCAAATAAAAGATTGTAGCACTTTGAAATGCCGTGTATTCGTTTATCCATGCAGTTCTTCTAGAACTATTTTGAAACAAGACTAAAAAAAATCCACAAACAGCAATTATTTTGGACATACAATTTAATACTTTTATTTAAGATACCTACATACTTACCTTCATAAACTTTGTGCATCGCTTTAGATTAAAATATCCAATCACGTCCAAGTTTGATAACTTGCAAGTTATGAATCTCTTTGAGCTTGATGAAGCTATGGCACGTGGTCCAGCTACGTCAACTTTGAAAATAAACTTAAGAAATATTTCACGATAAAATGAAGTTGGATAGAGAAGATTTACCAAGGAAGTTGGCATCTTAATATTGAAAATTGTCATCATCATCTCCCATATCACACAATCTCTCTTTTTTATCTCTACTTCTACTATAAATCATAAAGGTGAAGCCTCGCGTCTACCTTTATCATTGATACTGGAAAATAATGGTTTCGTTGCAATCATCTGTTTTCCAGCAAGAGTACATAGTATCTTGGAGTCTTCAAGTCTGGATGTAATAGGTTCCTTTCAAGTAATCGTGTTCCATCTTAGGCCACATTTTTACTTGTTTTCAAGAAAGCTGGCGATCAAACGCTTGTCGATCAAACCTATTTAACAAGCCTCATAGCTCAGTTGGTAGTAACTCTGCCATCTGCACTGTAGGTTGTGGGTTTGATTGTTCTGTGTTTGGGTGTTGTGTTGTATGATACGTAAATGTATTTACAAAAAATAGTATTTAAGTATTCTATCCGTAATCTAGTTTCCATGTTACAAGCAATGCTTAGTTTGTGGCTAGAAGGCGCTGTGTGAAATTAATGTCCTGTAATAATTATTTATCACCAATAAAAAAAAAGTGCTCGTAATTTCACCGGCAACCATTACCTTAAAACGGGAACATAGCATTGCTGCTTGGTGGCTGAAACAGATATGGTGGTAGTACTTCCCCAGATGAGCCCTTTCAAATGGGGCTCAATAACTCTCAACATCTCATTCTCTTTCAAAGCTCTTTTTGTTAAGACTTTCATTTCTCCTCATCACATGACCATATCACGCTAACCTTCTTCATAAATTACTTAAATAAACTTCTAATTATTATTTTTTACTTCTCTACTTTACTGTGACTAGCGTCACTAACTTCCTGTAACGTTCCTTACATTCTCGTTACTTCGCACATCCATCTTAACATTTGCATTCCTGCCGCATGGACTTTATTTTCATAACTCTCTTACATTCTTGGTTGTTGAAAATTGTTTGGTTCGTAAAGGGGTCACACTGTTAATAAAAGACCAAGTCCTATGTAAAGAATTCACAGTTTAGGGTGACTGATTGGTCAATCGGATATAAATTCGATCCCAGTCCAGCCGAGCTATTATTTTGTTGGGTACTGAGCCCCGTGCTGTCTATATTGTAGTTTTTAACACACCCCGCTTTTAGCTCAAAACAAGCACAAATAAAACAATCATACAAAAATCTAGTTTACCAACGCTTATTTAAATTTGAATATGCAACAAATGAATAAAAATATTGAATACAACCACTTAACTTATAGCATTTTAAACCGCCTCAATTTTAAGATTTGGAGTTAAATATTGGGGTAGCTCGACTAAGAAAACGAAGGTATTTATAGCTTAAAAGAGGTGTATTAGAGCAATGTTCGGGCTTAAATAGTGAGACACTACACAGGTGTATACAGGTGAATTTTTACTACGGGGAAGCACTTGGCCTTCATCTCATCTGGTTACAAGTTATCACCTCTAAATGCCAGAACACAACAATTTTAAAATTGTTATTATGACGACATAATTATGTAAGATGGTGGTAGCTTGCCAGGCAGACTTTAGCAAAGTCCTGCCACCAACCAAATCGAGCACAATATTGTAATCCCCCTGGGGATCGAACCCGGGACCTCTGGATCTGGATATGAAAACGGTGGGTTGAACCACTAGACCACAGAGGCCCTTGCCGTGCAACTATCTATGCATGGGCATACTAAATGTATACTATTATTATGAGCCTAGGCCCATAATAATAGGGTGTCCCACTGACAGGCAAAGTCCTCCTTTTCCTCCTTCCATTAATATATTATTGCTAATTCTCTAACAGCTTCGGATCATAAAAAAGTAGGATACAACGCACAGCCGCTAGGTCGCACACACTTGAAATTTAGATGGTATAATGTTTGTCTTGGTGTTGAGACGCTATGAATTCGTTTTTTCTAATCGGTTAAATTTATCCAGATGTACAACAAATATGTATGTTTATAATAAAGTTATACTTGCAAATATTTTAAAATGCCGTTACGCAGACGATGTCGCGGTTAAAAGCTAGTGTAATAAAACAAGAAAAGTAATAACGTGTCAAATTTACTTGTAGCCATACAAGATAACCGAGCTCGCGTATCATTTCAAAGAGCAATGAGAATGGATAAGATGGATAGGAATTATACCGGTAAATGCGATGCAAAACTACGAGACAACTGTCTACGCCGGAGTAAATCGTAGTCACGGGCTATCCGTTCGGTGCATGTTTTCAAAGTATTACCATAACTTGCCTGCAAGACGGGGCGCGTATAAAACGACAAAGCAGAACATTCGCGAACGCTTTTGAGATGCTAAAAACGATTCTTTCGGGCAGCTAGATTAAAACTTTAAAGTGATTCCATACAAAATATTCCCACGGAACCAAAAACATTGTTTTAATTAACCAGAGTGCGAAACTAAAGTTTCAGTTTCCTTCGAATAATTGAAAATAGTGAATTCAGAAATGGTCTGTTTTTACTAGCGACATCTAGTTATGTTTGAGGACACTAATGAATAATCGAATCTGTTAGCTGTCTTCAACCTCAATAATACTAACATTGTTTAATGCAATTTAACAGTAGTATTAGAAGCTTGGTGTTAAGCATCAAGCTCAGTACCTGCTAGACAATAAAGCAAGACCCTCGGTTCGTCTGTATATATAATTATTGTATTTTATGATCCGTGTATATTACTAGGCTCCTTCACATAAAGTCAAAGGAAGGCATTCCTCGTAGCACACCCAGATGAAGCGCACCGAAAGTACTTCCACATAGCGCACCCATTTTGGTGCGCTTCATTCAGTAGGTACAAATGTTCAGTTTTTATTCCTCCATGCGCACCAATGATAATGTAGGGTCTAGGGATTGTTTTTCATCTAAATAGTAACCTATAAGTGGAAACTTATAATAGATCTTCACCTGACATGTACCCAGCATGTATATTTATAGGCACTGAAGCATATTTTGTGTTTATTGAATCTTCAGAAAAAGAGCCCATTTCTACATTAAAATACCATTAGCAAACCTTGCTCAGTTTGCATGTAGACTTCATGTTACATTCAACATCGTCGGAAAAAACTTTATACAACCAGAAAGTTGGTTCGGTTGTAACGTAAGAACTATGTTCTTGTCAAAGAACTTTGACCAACGTCGTGTGAAGTGGTAATTTTCCGGCCCCAAGCGCTCTTAAAGGTTTACTGTAATTACGAGACCTCGACACACTACGTGGAAAAAGGAAGAAAAGATTTTCTATCCCAGTGGGCGTTTTATTTTTTTGTTGTATTCCTAGTTGGAGATAAAAAATCCCACATCACTGTGTGCCAGTCAAAAGGAACTGGGTCGACGGGCATCATAAAAGGTGAAGTTATTATTATGATACAAGCCTTACAGCTTAGTTGGAATAAGCTATGCCTTCTGCGCTGTAGGTTGTGAGTTTGTTTCCTATCCGGGACAAACATTTGTGTCATTAACATACATGTTTGTTCTATGGATCTGTGTTCTGTTTATTGATAGAATGTACTTTATCGTAAGTTACGTATGTAATGTTAAATAATAATAATGTATAATTCCCAAACTACAAGTTTTGCTTAGTTTGAGGTAGATGGCGTTGTGCTGAGTTAATGTCATAAAATATTCATTTCATTATAAATACGTAATTTTTTCCGAAATACATTGGAAAATGTTCTTTCTGCAATTTCAGATTTTTATCATTGAAAATATTTTAACTACTTGAAAAGCTATGATTGTAGTGTGCAGTAAGTTTTATTTCCAAGAGACCTTCACAAGCGGGCAGTAATAAGATTTGAATTAAGATCATAGATATAGCTATAGTTTCGCGATCAAAGAGATTGGCCGGTTAGCAAAACCAGGACGTCAGTTTTTTTTATGAATTCTATCCTCAGGCACTGTACTTCCCTAGACAAGCCCATTGATAGTGTGTTGTATATGCCTCTTACCTCGGGCGCGTTGACGTCATAGTACATGGTGGTATTATCTCCATGAGCGAGCCCGCCACGTGCAGGTCTGAGCAGTGCGCACGTACAGTTCCGTTCGTGGCACTCCTCGCACGGCGCGCGGCCGGCGCACGCGCGTGACGGGACGTTTTCACCGTGCCAACGGTATGGGGTGGCCCACCAGCAGATCTAGAGATACAATAGTTCAGTGGAGTTGATCGTCGAACCAACAAAGTTTTAGTACTATGAACCCACGACGGTTTGTGGCGGTCGGACAGTCAACAACATTTTAATACTAGGGTCATGTTGCCACAATACGGAGGCCGAAAAAGAGATGGATGTGTTGTGAAAGGGATGATGGTGTCAAGGATTGAGCGATGAGATGACGTCCAAAAGAGGAAATTGGAGGAAGAACACAGTCAGTAGGGCTAACCGCAAAACCGATCACACCTAGACACCAAGTCGCACACACAAGTAGCTATGTTACATCAAATATCATTACTACCTACTTACTTACAGTAACTGTACTATAGCTCAAAATGGTGACGCGCGCTGGCCTGTAATTTGACCATAGAGAATATAGCGCTACATTTAAATATCAAAGTCAACAATTGGTGATATGGTTGTATAATATATTATATAATATAATCCTTCCCGTAATGGATAACTAAAATAAGTAAAGATAAAAAAAACTAAGTCAACAACAAAAACGGATCTACACGATCATGCAAAGATATTTGAGCCTAAAGATTTTTATCCAAGCCATGCATTTTGTTGTCATTGGTTCCGAGCATTCGATGCGACTTTGGACAGACGATGGTATTTTCGATGCTTTACAGAGTACGGTTGTTTCCGATTATTCGGAAGACTATCGTATCGTTTTTATGAAATCGCAATCGGTTTGTGATGTCGACCTGCAGATGTACCGACCTTATGTCTAGATGTCTATGATCTGTGGGATTGTGTACAACTCAAATGGAATGTAGGTACTATTACCTATTTATTAACAGGGCTCTTTCATGTTTCGACATCTATCCGTTTTGGTGTGTTCGTGTTTATTAGTCATTGTAAATATTTTATTAAGTAGTCAAAGCGCTCCAGATAGTTAGTAGATATTTTCCAGATTCTGGTGAAAATATGTAGCAGATGAGATAAAGATAAAAAGTCATACATACTCACACGTTGATACGTATCATTGGTGATTTTTACAGCGGCGTTCATGTGTGTCCCGGGAGGCACTACACCGAGCCAAACGGTTGCTGGTCTAAGCGCGGGGTGTCGCGTCTCACACTGTCGTGTGATGGCACAGCTGGACTCCCAAGCGTAGTCGGTTGCTTTAAGCCTGCACAAAGTGGAAAAATCGTCCATATGCGTGCTGGAAGCCAGACCAGCGCAGGTATCAAAGTAATTTAATGGATGAAGATTGGCTGCTGTAGATTCTAATTTTACTTTTAATTTGAAGGTGGAAAAGAAGTGTACTACATTGTCCGGACCAAGATTTGCAAAGTAGCGGAGCAGGACCTTCAGTTGATAGTAACATTGCTCCAAATTTATCACAAATTAACGTTGAAGAAAAATGTTGTATGATGAACATATATGTTTGCTATGGGTGTTATTTTATGTTATGTAAACTTATTTTTTATTCGATGATGCTGCGAATTGACTGCCTGTTTGGTTTAAGCGTATGGTGGATGTCTGCAAAAGTCGACACGTAAAATCATTGCAGACCTTATTGTGATAAGATTGAAGTATAAAAGGACTGCCACTGGAAACCTATAGAATTTTTCACACTCACGTGATAACATCAGTCTCCGCGAAATGGTTCGGCAGCACCGGCAATGGACATCGCACCGTCATTACACATGACTGCGCAGGCGTCATCCGCGCGGTCGGTGGCAGAGGCATCGACTGCGGCACCTGCCAGCGACCGCGGACCGCCTCGCAACCGAACAACTGAGTGCTTCGTATCATCACGTCTATCGAATTGACTCTGAAAGAAGATACGAAGCTCAAGACCTTGCTTTGGCTTTTGTTAGCTGTTAAATTCAAAGTAATTTATTCATCTATAGACATAATACATGCACTTAGATATGTCAATTTAACAATAATACACAATGGTAATAAAAAAAAAAGAATAATAATAGTAGGTATACACTCTAAAAGTACACAAATGCTATTGGTGACAGTAACTTATACATTTGTAAAATTTTCACAGAATAAATATTTATCAGCAAAAGCTTCGTCAATTGTATAATAACTTTTACTAACTAAATATCTTTTAAGAAAAGGTAAAAATTGTGGCAGTGAATTTCAGTATTTGTCTCAACATTTCCAAGATTTTCTCTCGTATATACAATGTTTTGGAAAATGTACTCGCTTGTCATTGTCATTATATTGAGTTTTCTAAAAATGTCTCTACATGAGTCCCTGTATTTTAATCCTAAGATATATCTCACTGCCTCTAGTCAAAAACGGATTAACTCGAGTTATTCCCTTTTGTTTTTATTGCACCATCGTAATCTACGTGTCGAGTTACATAACATATCAAAAGGATATAACTCTAGCTGCATCCTAACCTGATTTTTTCAATTCCACCAAGGGCATAACTCGACTGCTTGTAAAGGATCATCTATAGATATTGACTCAATTTCACAACTAAAACGATATAACTACTATAAATTCCAAAACACCATCGTACAAAAAGGAATATTTTTAGTTAATTTAATTACAAAAAGACACAACCAATGATGTACCAAAAAATTTAAAAAACAGCATGATATAAATGAAGTTGATCCATTTGGTAAGTATGTTTATAAGGGAACATCTCTATTTGATACCTTTGTTTATGTAGTGTAAATAGAGAAACGGGTTATTATCACACTTAGCTGCCATCTTTTGGCGCGGCCCTTGAAAGTGATAAAGGAATATGTCGTTTAAATCCCTAATTTTGTTATATTTACCTACTTATAATAAATAATATAAAAAAAAATCTAGACAAACTTTTAAAAGCGATGTCATATTATTTTTACTTATATTATATGACTAAAGTAACATAATTAATTATAAGACATTAAAATTATGTTATTATTGAGACGTGTTTGGTGTTACTTCCTGTTGTTCGGTCAGAGTCAGAGTGCAGAGAGTGTAGTGTGTTTACTAAAGTGAAAAAATGAAACGCGGTAGAATACTAACTAATTTGGTACTAAAACCACCTGATGTTGTAAGTATTTTGTGGAATTACTTGTTTTTGATTATAACTATGGCGTGTGCCTACTATTGGATTCGGAAAAAAGAAGTCTACACCTACCTACCAACTTTTTGAACTTTGTTGACTGTTATCGGTGAGTAACAAGTAGGTAGATGAATTATTTTTATTTTAAAGCTAAATCCTCTTACGATAATTTAGTATGGATGAGCACTAAGACGAGAGCTACTTATAGGTATACAAGGTAGGTACCTATTTCTGCCTTAAGTAGGTATTTATTAAAATTCTTAGTAGGTACTTATCATCTTTAAATTTTTAGGTTCTGCCAGATCCTGGCGCTGGTGTTCAGAGTGATCGAATACAGAGGCGTAAACTTCCGGAGGTAATAATAATTAGTATTTTGATGGATATTCTGGGGGGCTACCAGCGTAAGGCGAAGCCCGAAATTGGCTTCACTGAAAATTCGATGCAAGTATGTCAAATCGAAAGGTTTTGTTCTCAGTAAATAGGTACTTTTACTATTGTAAAAGTAAGTCCAATTCGAGACTGTAAAATCTTTTAGATGTACATATTATGTATCCTTTCTATTTTACATAATCAAACTTGCATTGAAGTCAATCTGGGCTTCGACTTACGCCAGTACGGGACCTGATAGATAGATAGGAAAAGTAAGCAGGCCGACATTCTTACTGTGTGCGTACCTACCTTCACCTGTGTTTCTAACCAATGCTTTTATTACAGCTGATCACTCCTGATGACCTTGGAATAGAGAGTAATGTTTATAACGTAAGTAATTAGGTATTATTATTAGGTTTACTAACTAGTTTAGTTTGCAATAAATAATATACATTATTCTACTGGATTTTTAAAACTTATTTTCTATTTTTTGGTTTACAGGAACCAACTGTTTTTGAAGATCTGAATACTAATATACAAAATAATTCCTCGAACATTATCGAAACTTCAATTGAAGAAGGCAGTAATGATTCACAAAACAAGAAGACTTATGTAAGAATAATTTCATAATTTTATTGAGTTTTGTATATTAAAGTTGTATTTACATGGATTAAGTATTGTTTTATTTACAGACTGTGCTGGTTACACCTCGAGAGCTGGGTATTGTCAACAACACTAACAACCGATCTTTGATACACAAAGAATTCACTTCGGAAGGATGCAGCAATGTTCAACGGAGTGAAACTATACACGATGATGATAATATTTTTGAAAGTTCCACAGAGCAGAACCACGTTGAAGTTTATGTAGGTTTCATACGTGATGTTATGGTGAAATAAATGAATGTCATTATTTTTTATTAACAAGTTTTTTTATATATGTTTTACTTCTGTTTCACACAGGCTGATCTACCATCATCAACTGCGGAGGTTCAGGCAAGGAACTATTATGATATTGGTGACAGTGTTGTTGATGTGAATTGGGAGCCACCAATAAGAAGGAGACATATCTCAGTTTTTGATACTGACAGTGCTGATGCAGAAGCAGAAAGATCAGAACCAGCTAGAAGTGACAACGTAAGTAATCAAGTATTATTATTAGGTAAACTAGTTTGCATTAAATTATTTACATATTCTACTGGATTTTTGAAACAATTTTTCTATTATTTGGGTTACAGGAACCAACTGTTTTCGAAGATCTAAATACTAATAAACAAAATGATTCCTCGAACATTATAGAAACTTCAATAGAGGCAGGCAGTAATGATTCACAAAACAAGAAGACTTATGTAAGAATAATTTCATGATTTTATTGAGTTTTGTATATTAAAGTTGTATTTATATGGATTAAGTATTGTTTTATTTACAGACTGTGCTGGTTACACCTCGAGAGCTGGGTATTGTCAACAACACTAACAACCGATCTTTGATACACAAAGAATTCACTTCGGAAGGATGCAGCAATGTTCAACGGAGTGAAACTATACACGATGATGATAATATTTTTGAAAGTTCCACAGAGCAGAACCTCGTTGAAGTTTATGTAGGTTTCATACGTGATGTTTTGATGAAATAAATGAATGTCATTATTTTTTATTAATAAGTTTTTTTATATAATGTTTCACTTCTGTTTCACACAGGCTGATCTACCATCATCAACTGCGGAGGTTCAGGCAAGGAACTATTATGATAGTGATGACAGTGTTGCTGATGTGAATTGGGAGCCACCAATAATAAGGAGACATATCTCAGTTTCTGATACTGACAGTACTGATGCAGAAGCAGAAAATTCAGAACCAGCTAGAAGTGATACAACAAGCTTACTAGAAATCGTCAATAAAAAAGTTAAATCCAAGCCAAGATCATCAAAAAAAAAACGCAGATGTGACGTGCGTCATAATAAACTGTTGAGGAACTTAGGACAAGAATACATTTCAAATGGCAAGAAAAGATCAAAACGACAAATGAAAGAACTTGAAATTTGCAGATTTAACTGTAAAAATAGAATACCTGAAATCGCTAGACAAGAATTATTTAACAATTACTGGGCACTTGGGTCCTATGAAAAGAGAGTTAGTTACATAACTTCGTTGATTACAATGGAAGAGAAAAAAGTGTACAAAATGCACCCTAAAAAAATCAGAAGCTGTTCGTTTGCATATCATATTCATTGGGGTCAAACTGTTCATGAAAAAGTATGCAAAAATTGTTTTATGAGAATTTTTGACGAAAGTAACAAGTTTGTTTCACTTCAAGCTAGTAAGAAAAAGATCTCGATAAGTGGAATGATACCAATTTCAACACGAGGCATTGCTTCAAATCCCAAGTGGTCTGAAGAAGATTTAGGAAAAGTTCGCCAGCATATTATATCTTTTCCGCAATACCAGAGTCACTATGGCCGAAATGAAACATCAAAAATGTTTTTGCCAAGTCATCTAAACTTAGAAAAAATGTATTCATTGTATTGCGAAAAAGAACCAGAAGATCAGCGTGTGTGTAAAAGCATATACACAAAAATATTTGAAAGCTTTAATTTATCATTCAAACCTCCAAAGGTGGATACATGCACAAAATGCGACATGTTACAAGCTCAAATTCGGTACTCTCAAGATCCCGAAGAGAAAGAAGATCTTATTAAAAAACTAAATGATCATCAAGATGAGGCTGCATGTGCATACAATGAAAAGAAAAAAGATAAACTATTAGCAGAAGCTGATGAATCTTTAATTGTTTTGACTTTTGACCTTCAACAATGCCTCCCGACACCTGTTTTATCTGCTGGTGTAGCGTTTTATAAAAGAAGTCTTTGGACTTATAACTTAACAATACATGAGTGCAAAGAAAAAAAAGCCACTTGCTACATGTGGCACGAAGGCTCTGGTAAACGTGGCGGAAACCAAATAGCTTCATGTTTGTATGATTACATCAAAAAGCTACCAACGATAATCAACAAACTCATACTGTATTCAGACACTTGTGGCGGCCAAAACAAAAATTCATTCGTGTGCGCTATGTTTTTAAAAATTATGCAAGAATGCCCACATATTCAATTTATAGATCACAAGTTTCTTGTTCCCGGACATACGCATATGGAGTGCGACTATGATCACTCAGTAATTGAAAAGGCGAAAAAGAAAGTCCAAACTATTCACCTCCCAAGAGATTATTACCAGATGGTAAGATGTGCAGGTAAAAGAGGTCAGTTCACTGTCAAAGAGATGACATTAAACGATTTTTACGACTTTGAAAAACTGCTGAAGGGTCCAATGATCCTAAGAAAAGTCAATTCAAACAAAGAAAAGGTACACTGGCCTGATATAAAATGGTTTAGATACACACAAGCCGATCAGATGATTGTCCACTATAAAACCAACCTAAGGAGTGAAAATGACTACAAGCAGTTATCATTTCAAAGGCACGGAAGAGCAAGGAATACGTGTTTTGCATTGAGCGTCATCTCCGAAACACCTCTCCCAATAAGCGCGGAGAAAAAACGAGATATTTTGACACTTCTGCCATTCATAGACACAGAATGTCACGATTTTTATAAAAACTTGCTGTCTTCTGAATCGGAGAGAGCAGAAGAAGATCCAGACTTGAGCTTTACAGCAGAAAATGAAGTGTATACCGTGGATAATTAGGTACCACTTGATATGTTTAATGTTGATTTTTAAAAATAAATACATATTATCTTATAATATTGTTTTAATGATAGATTTTTGTTACCTAGTAAAATCCTAGACATTGATAATATAAGGAAATAAGCCGTTATTGTCACAATAAGTATTCTTATTTAACGGTTTATGTCTCATTATTTCTAAATTATATGGTCAATTTGACTAGTATAAGTAACGTTATTCCATTATTACTTTGTTAGTAAGGGTACAATTCGTAATATTCCTTTTAATTCGAGTAAACTGACTAGTATAACTAACGTTACGCCTTTATTCCTATGTTAATAAGGGAACAACTCAAGAAAAACACGAAAAAAATATAGAAATAATGAACAAATGTAAAAGTGATTAACATTATATGAAAGGGCTATTTTTATACTACAATGATGTATCAAAATTTATTTAGATTTTACTTGCGAAATAGCAAAAAACATTAAAAGTTTGGTTTTTTGGCTCTCCTGAAAAGTGCTGATTTTGAGTTAATCCCTTTTTGACTAGAGGCAGTGATCTAACCGATCGTTTTTGTTACAAAAATATCCGGTTGCATTCTGCAGCAGTACCCCAAAACATTAGACCATAGCTCATGAGAGAGTGAAAGTAACCAAATACACGTTTCTTGCCAATTTCCCCCCCCCCCCCACCCCTCCCAGTTCCTTAATTTTCTTTATAGCATATGATGCTGAGCTTAGTTTTTTGGCAAGATCATATATGTGAACTGTCCAAGTTAATTTGGAATCTAGCCACATACCTAAAAATTACTTACTATTTGAATACGGCAAGGTAAGTTCATTTAAAGCATTCTGTACCTGCAAATGCGATGACTTTTTTGAGGCACCTAGACAAAAATTGACAACATCAGTTTTTTCAACATTTAGCAGTAAATTATTAACTGAAAACTATTCTTCTAAGTTACGTATAACATATTTTAAATTGTGACTCAGAGCTCCATTACACTTATCCTTAATAATTAGACTTGTGTCGTCCGCGAATAAGACTATGTCAAAATCCTTACAGAAACATCATTTACGTATATTATGAATAAAAGGGGACCTAATATAGAACCTTGTGGTACTCCAAGTGATATTTTGTTAGTATCAGATCTACAGCCATTTATTTCAGTGACCTGTACCCTAATCAGACAAATAAAATTTAAATATGTTAAGTTCTTTACATCTAACTCCATAAATGTTCTAATTTATTGAATAAATTATCGTGAGAGACACAATCGAATGCTTTGGAAAGATCACAAAATACTTCGTCTTTTGTGATTTCTCCAGGCCTGAAAATATATCTTGTAAAAACCTACTTGCTTTGTAGATTTCCGTTTTTGAAAACCAAATTGTCTGTTATTTAATATCTTATGATCTACAATGTAGGTAACAAGTTCATCAGTCAAATATTTTTCGAAGATTTTACTTAGACTAGGGAGTACCGAAACTGGCCGATAGTTATTACAAAACGATTTTTTCCCTTTCTTATGTATTGGCACAGCTTTTGCTAATTTCATTTGTTTAGGGAATGTACCAGTTTTAATGCTTTTGTTGATAACGTGCATGAGGGGTCCAGCAATAACACATTCTAGTCTTTTTAACAGGTAAGATGCTATGTACCAAAAATCATTAGATTTTTTTGGTTTGATACTTCTAATCAACTTTACAGGTTTTAAGATTTAATTTGAACTAGATGCAGGTATGTATTCATTTAAATATAACATAGATTTTTCTACTGAGCAGATTAAATTACATGTCAAATCATTAGCAATATTTACAAAATAATTATTGAAATAGTTGGCAATGTCAAATTTGTTAGAAATAAACTTATTACCAGAATCGCAGCGTATTTTATCACAGATATTATGTTGACTGACATTAAACTCCTTTCCTGTTTCTCGTTTTCTCTTCATTTTTAATATTCCACACATATTTTATTTTATTGCTCGAATTTTTCTATTCTTTCAGTAATATGAATTTCTTAGCAAGTATACACACTTTTTTAAATATTTTACTATACCTACAAACATATGATTTAAAGGTAGGGTCGTCACTTATATTGCTTAAGGCATGCAAATTACGGCAGTTACGGCTGAATTGATCGCAGCACTGGTGGTAGAACCCGTAAAAGATCCTCCTGGCTAGCCAACTCACATTCTGAAAGTCCGACAGTAAACGGTTTTGTTTTGTCAGTTCGCCAGAGAGCCAGTGTCTTCTAGAAAAGCTTCACAGAAGACCTCATTCTTGTTCTAGCCGTCTCGTGAGAAGCAAAATACCGTACCTACACGATTTTTTTTTAAGGACGCATCAACAAATATCAATGGTTTTTAGGTACCATTTAATAAACCAGGAAACACAACTGCAGAGATGTCATAGTACAAATCTAAAAAGATAGTTAATAAAAACTGGGTAGTTTTACACAACATTTTCACATAAATACGTGTTTACCGTCGCAAGAATCGATGAAAAAGACGAAAAATGGTGTATGGATAGGTACATAAATGGCTGAATCCGCTGCATATTTTATAGTGAAAATTATATTAAATTGAGTCTTTTATAGTCTTCTATACGTCTATTTTATTATTTTGTATTCAAATACATTAATTTTCCAACTATGAGAAAAAATAGGCAGTCGAAAACGCTCAAAAAAAATTCCATACATTTTTCAATGGAAATCTGCTTTTATAGTACTCAATTACATTTCGGCTCACCATTCCGCGCTCAGACGCGGTCATGGAACACGGGTGTTACGCGATTTTGAATATAGTATAGGGTTACCAACAATGCTGTTAAAAACGGTATTATACTGTTTTCAATGCATGACTGGTATACACATAAGCCTGTTTAAAAAGTATGGTGTTCGTTAATGTAGAAACGTTAATGGTGTGCGTGCGTGAAAAAAATATTAAATAGAGCTATAGAACTGTAAATAACTTTATACTTTTCATTGATATAGCTAATTAATATCGAAAGGTAAAGTTAAGTAATATTATTGCACGAGTACATGTGAAAAATAGAGATGGTAATAATGTCAGAATGTGCATCAACGTATTCTACCGTATAACAGAGTACAATATTTTGTGATTAATGAACAATCAAAAACTTATAGTTAATAGAATAAAATAAATGCTAAGGATAAAATATTAGGAAAAATGTCAATGTCACAAGTTAGTATATATCAAAGATATATATGAAATCAAAATAAAAGTATGCATCAGAATTATCAATAAAATGTCTATCATTCATAAATTGTGCAATTTTATGTATAACATTTACTTATTAATGTGACCTTTAACTTTTTCTGAAACAGTGGGGTCGGTAGTGACCTTAATGTTTTTGGCAGAATATTATATACGGACGGTGCCATGCAAAATATTCTCTTGCGTATAATTGTGGTCTTTGATGAATGTACACATATCTTACTTTGGTCTCTTCTATTACGTATTACGATATATGAGGGTCGACGAAACAAATCAGGATTATTTTTGACAAACATCGCCGTTTCAAAAATGTACAGACAGGTCACTGTTAGGATGTTTGGTTCGATATCAATCAGTCTAATTGGCTTTCCCTGATCAGTTGTTTGTCTTTAAAGTCTTTGGTCACATTAACTAATTTTGAAAATATAATTGATAATCTAAGGTTGCATATAAAAATAAAAAACTTAAATTTTCTAAATTACTGTTTGTTTTCCTTTCCATACCACAATAAAGGTACATTATTTCTAGTAAAAAATGTTGGCGAACCTATACTGTGGCTGTTTATAGTTGATACTTTTTTAGACCGAAAGAGAAGTAATGTTCGCTATGTAGATACCTACCATAAGTGCTTATTACCACAGAATTGAATTTGGAAAAGTACTATGGTAAGTCCATCACGATCAAATTGTTGATGAAAATATTAAGACTATTACACTCATTTTGGAATTAAAGATGGGGGATATGTCACTTTTTCATGAAAAATCAATATGTATATCATATTCGGTGTTTTTAAGGGTGACGTTGTTATATATGGTTTTTAAAATAGGCGCAAAGAGAATGGGGAACTGGGATTTCAAAATCTACAAAATTTCGAGTCTAGGACTTTTTAGCCTACAGAGGCTGTCCTTTAATTGTCAGAACAACCAAGTGCGAGTCAGACACGCAGACTGAAGGTTCCGATCCACATTTCTAAGCAAAATAATTGTTTTTTTTTAGTCTTAATGCGGGTATGACTCACGTTTGGCCAGTTTTTATAATTGATTACCTTTAAAGTAAGCGCTGTTCACATTAAGTTAAAAAAAATATCGATGTTACCCTTACCGACTGTTAACGATAGAGCTAAAGTAACAATTTATAAATACGTTTCTTGTATGTGAATCCCCTTTATTCATTTTATTTCAGGTTATTTCGTGTGATAATACTTTTTCTCTGAAAATTTGAACCTGCTACCTTCAAAGTTCACTTTCACAGATCAAACGATATACCTTTTTAAAGGTTGTTTCCTGAAATATTTGAACCCCTACCCTTAAATTTAGCATTGCTTATTTCAAATGGGCAATTTACATGCAAATTTTCTAACTATCATGTACCTACGGTTTCAAAAATATGCAACATTTCACTCCGAACTTTGAGCCCCAATTTGAACCCCTTGGGGTGAACATTTTCAAAATTACTTTCTTAGTGAGCGTTTTCACACCAAGACAAGCATACCCTCTAAATTTCATGGTTTAGTAGTTCCAGTGGTTTAGGCTGTGCGTTAATAATATAGTCAGTCAGGACTTTAAATTCTATAAATTTAGATTATAGTATGGAATAGAAAGAAGAAGAAAATTAATACTCGTGCAATAGCACCACATTAGTTTTATTAGTTTTAAGTTTCCTTTTCTTACTAACCCATATGGATTTTACTATCTGAAATAATCAATTTTTATTTATTTTTATAATCCTTGTGTACCCTACTTAACCTTTAAGTATCAAGATTAGTTTGTTTATGCATTAAATCGGGCGTCAAGCGGTTTCGATGTGTGCGTGGGCTCTTTGCTAGTAGTGTGCTGGCTTAGTTACCGAAATTCGAGCGCGTCAAAAATGTAATTCCGCCCTTAACAAAACGTATTTTTTAATTGCCTGTGCTAAATGTTTGTAACTACCGTCCTTCCGAGACACGTTGCCCAGTATTATAGTACGCCTATGGGTGCAGATCCTTGTTGATTTTAACTCTATCTATGAACAAAATGGGATTTCATTTG
Organism: Venusia cambrica; assembly: GCA_951394065.1. Taxonomy (NCBI): domain Eukaryota; kingdom Metazoa; phylum Arthropoda; class Insecta; order Lepidoptera; family Geometridae; genus Venusia; species Venusia cambrica. The sequence goes on from OX596056.1 coordinate 10,096,669, forward strand.
TTAATAACTTTAAAAAACATGCTACCCTAAAGGTATATAATTTAAGATATAAACACAGGGTCGGATATCATTATAACCAGCTTGAAATGTTTTATAACGTATCTGGCAACGTCCGCTACCAGCTCACGTGAAAGGAAAGGATTGCCATGAAGGTTTTATGCAATGTTCTTTTATAGGTTTAATTAAATGTTAGAATTTACCTTCTAGAATGTATGAGAGGCAACACAGGAGGGTCCAAAACAAACCGCACAGGTGCCACTTCCCACCACACCTCCATCTGAGCGCAGACTATCTCGCAAACCTCACGGGTCCAGCCCTAGAACCATTTTGAATTTTAAAATATATTATTCTTTCTAGTATATTTCTAATAATATATATTATATAAATAAAATATAAATTAATAATTATTTCTAATAGTTCAAAATGGGTTCAGAAATGCTGTGGGTGAGATTTCCACTGAGGACAAACATTTGTGTGATAAACATATATTTTTCTCTGTTTGAGTGTTGTATTTAAAGATAAGTAGCTATGTATTTACAAAGAAAGTATGTCGAATATCCGTAATCTAGTTCCCATATTACAAGCTTTGCTTAGTTTGGGACTAGATGGCGCTGTATGAAATTAAGGTCTTGTATTATTATTATTAATGATTTGTGTGTAGAAAAAACACATATATTATATAATATGTATATACTCTGTAATCTAGCTATTTATATTACAAGCTTTGCTTAGTTTTAAAGAAATTAAGAATCAATGAAAAACCATTATTTATTTCAGGCATCGAAGTGCGTCAAATTGGTGTTTGACAATATGCTGTATTATAATATAAATTACAACACAACGCTAGTCTTCCGTCGAAACCAGTTGAGTACATCGCTAACGAGAGCACACGTTGCGCTTCATGGTGTTGCGTTAAACGTCTAGTATTACACAGATTGGAATTGTTTGTGCATGCTTTTAAAGGAACTATTCAAATTTTGGTCGAAATAATCAAGACTTAATTGAAAGATTTTTGTCACTTTACCACTCAATAGTTCCTTTGAGTGAAATTTTCATCTTCAGTATTTAATGTATTTTCTCTCCATCGATACGGTAAAAAAATTACCTTGTACAAGTACTTCAAAGTTAAAGTCAAAATGTTTTATCATTAAGATTTCTAAGGATATTAATAACGTGAAATCTACCGCCTGTACAGAATCGCGACCAGACAACATTTACAAAAAGATAATACAAATGTTATATGAGAAATACTATCAAAATTAAATTAAGAAGACCCAGAACAAATTACGAACGTTTTATTAGCTTACCTTTTTATATTAAAACCTCACTCAATGAAAAGTCATTGAGTGAGGTTTTAATATGAATATTTAAGAATTTAAGGTTTCATCTCATTTATGAAATAATTATCATAAAATATTAAAAACCCTTAATACCCCTGAAGCAAACAAATACATACTGAACTTAACATTAACTGTTAAGAGCTATTAACCTTGAACTCATTTTAAGTAAACACTGTTCTTTTGATTATAGATTTTAGGCCACATATATAGATAGAAATATATTGTTTTACATGTAAGCTGGTGGTCAAACGCTTTATGATGAAATGAAATGATTGGTTACCTCGATTCCTGGGATAGGATCGGAGGTGACCTCTTCTGTTTTCACAATCATAGGCTCGTAATCCTTCGGGAAACTTTCTTTTGGGATGTCTTTCAAGATCAACCTGAAAACAAGTTCTATACAATAATTACAAGGCCTATTTCTTTACGATATTTATAAAAGTCGTTGAGATAAAATTAATAAAATTGACTGACCTACAACCAAATAACCTTAGAAGATGTATGTAGAACCAATACACGGGAGTTCATTTTCACAAAAGAAGCTATTTTCAGAAATTAAAATTAAATTTATGGAAAGTGCGTTGATTTATTTGAGCTTTGTGGACGAGTAGGCTTTTAGTCATTACAACAACTAAACGTAAAATATTATGTTGGGTGTTTGTTCTTAGTGCATTATGACCTACTACCTGTGTTGTTACAAGAAATATGTACCTGTAAACTCTACAAAAATAAATAAAAACAATATCATTTCTGGTTAAGGCGCTTCGGCAATTTTTGTGCCTTGAACTGAAGATAAGACACCAGTGTTTTTTTAATATAATACAATTAGTATGAAAACAACAATTGCGCTAAACATAAATACAATTTTCGTCTAGTAGCATCTAGACGAAAATTGTATTTTATTATCACTTAACACACCCGGATTGCTAACAAAAAGTATGAGGTAACTAGAAACTAAAAATTGTCAGTTGACGCAATTGCACGGCGCTGTGCGGACAAGTTCAGTTCAAAGAAACTTTATTTCCCATTTATCTACATTATATCACTTACATGAGATATAGTAAAGAAAAATAAGTAGGGTTAATATGCATCCAGGCCGTTCAGTAGAACTAGGAGTGGGTTGCATGCACATAACAGGTAGTGGGTAGGTATATGGTGGAGTTACTGAAGCAGAGAGAAGTTGCGATCGGTGTCCGTAATTGACATCCACCGTGAAACCGTCAGTAAACAAGAAATGAATTGTTGCCAGTGACAACCGGCGATTATGTCCGTTTGCCACTACCAAACATAGCTACAACAGTTTCCTATGATGGTGTGCCGTGTCATTACCAAAAAGTGTCTACGTTTGCCCAGCACCCAAAGAAATATTTGTGTAAAAATTATACAAAAACAGGTGCATTATCTTTTTGTGTATAATTTTATATTGCTAAATCTGCAACAGTGGGAATCACGAGTTTGTATTACAGATTATGAACTATAAAGGGGGCAATGAAAAGTCTAGACAGCGACACCTTTATCATTGAAAATAAGTATTACATTTCATATCTAAATATTCCACCGCAGTTTATTCTAAGCATTTACTATTAAATTCTAGAAACATTTGAATGCAAACGTTTGTGGTTAATGGTGTATTGGCGTGGAAAATTGCGGGCTTTACTTTAGCACAGATTCATTTAGTGGGTAGGCAGTCAACATTTTGTTAAGTGTTATTAAATTTATAATTGAAAATTTTCATAGATTCATAGATTCATACCTGGATTCCCAGACAGGTAGACAAAGTCAGCGGATTTCCACATACTATACGATCTCTGCGCAACCCTTTATCTCATAATTTAATCTCATTCTTACCTGGTCATTCTTTGAGAACATCTTAACTTGTTATAATATCGAAGCATTCCTTAATCTTTGTCAGGACATCCTCTTTCACACTACATTTATTCACACAAAACCATTATTGCTTAAATTTAGACTACAAGAAATCTTATAAAAATATGTCACCTTATCAAACCAGCTTAGGATAAAAAGTTATCATTTTTCCAATAAATCTGGCGTCACAGGAACTGGAAATCAAGACTTACATGAGAACAGCCCTTCGCGTACCCAGTACGGCACCAACGTCTGGCACGCAAACATACACAGAGCACGTTGACCGTGGGCCGAGGCTACCTTGCGCTGGTTCCACGCGTACTTCTTGCGCACTGTTATCTGATAATGCCAAGCCCTGGACATAACAAAGGAAGATGACAAGAGCGTCTTTCATGGCTCAACTTTCTCAGAACTCATTTCAACCGCCTCTGTGGTCTATCAGTGGGCAAACAACTATGTTTGCCCACCGATAGACCTAGAGGTCTCGGATTGATTCTTTAGTACAAATGTGTGCTCAGTTTAGTTATATTGGGCATGTTTTAAGTCCGCCTGGCTAGCTACCACCAGCGCTTAACTAAATATGACGCCAAATCAACAATTGTTGTGTCTCGCATTTAAGGTAAAATAGCCAGTTCTTCAGTCTGTAGAGAAATCCAGATGAGATGAAGGCCAAGCATTTCCTTGTTGTACAATAAAAAAAAACAGATCTTATAAAATGTAGGTATATGTGTATGTGTATGTATATGTTTCTTAAATATTCACGACAAAGCAGCTGAAAGGGTCCTAATGAAATTTAACATAGATAAAGCAAGTACGCTCCCAATCTACCATGGGAAAGAAACCACTACTTACCCGGGTAATTAGTGTGCAAAGACATGGACAAAAGCTACTATTTATGCGTGGTTAGCAGGCGTACCGATATATAAGCATCAAGTTACAGATGCGTCATACAATAAGTAGTAAGCAGACAAAATATGTACGAGTTTTCCGATTCATTGATTGCTAGACAGGATCATCATCAATAATGAATACTTATTGCGAAGGCTATCGTGTAGTATACGACATAGTTAAATAAGACTTTAACACTTTCCATTCTAGTGTTACAAAGGGTGAACACATTTATTTACTTAGAAAGAAGTATAGCAGCAAGGTTTTCTCAATCTCCAATACATGCCAAGAATTGGAGATCATTTGATGGTAGTTAGGTAGTCATAATATTGGATGCCATAGTCTATTTGGACATGGATTTACAAAACCTTTCATTCTTATAAACTGCAGCAGTATAAGTAGATAGAAATGACGTTTCAAAGTGATCCTTAAAAAATCTTACTGAATAAAAATATTTGACTTTGTCTTTGACATACCTGTAGCTCTGTTTGTCTGGCCTCTCTAGCACCCACGCAAAGATGCTCACTGGTACCGTCAGATTGAAAGGAACCCCGGGATTCTTTCTCTTCCTCCCAACAAGAGCACACACCCCACGGTCGCACGCTCCAGTAGTATGAATATGTCATCGGACTATACAAGGAGACAAGGTATGGGTTAGTTAAAAATAAAAAGGTGGCCGGTCTAACTAAATCTGTTTTATTTTTAGGTATTTCTTTAAAAATGGGTAACTTCTTGATCCCTAGGCTTGTCTAGATCAAAGCAAGGATGAGGCTTGCGATGAAGCATGATAGTAATAAAGTCACAAATCTACATCATATCAAATACAATTATGGTTTATAATAACATGGATAAAAAGAAATATTTAGACAATATTTAAATCAACCAACCTGAATAAAGGTTGGTTAATAACCAGTAAACACTTACTCTTGATAAAAATTATGTCAGTTCTGAAAATAAATCAATGAGACGAAATACGCCAGAATGAATAATGTTAGGAAGATAGTTCTTGGATCTCTTGCGAATCCCGAAGAAATCCAATATGAAAAATCCGGTTTTAAAGAATGTATATTTACAACAAAAAAAATACCCAAATATCAATGAGTTACTTAACCTTTGATACGCCTAATTACCAATTTACCAATAATCATTTGATTTTATATTTCACATTTACAGATTCTGAATATAAAAATATTGATAGCCTAAATAACCTGGTAATTATTTTAACACGAACTTAGGTTTATATATCCTCTTATTTCCTTGACCGATATGAACAGACCTACATGATCTACATAGGCGCGTGAAACAATTAGTGATACTAGGACCATACGTTAATACAATATAACAGAAAGAACGGTACAAAATCTATCTTATTCACGAATGTTTGACTCGGGTGGGATTCAAACCCACAACCTACAGCGCAGAAGGCAGAACTTAGACCTACCTTCTGATCTGTGAGGCACTGATCTGTGCTATGAAGCATTACACGTCTAAAATCATTTAAGCTTTGAAAAAGATATAGTAACCTATGGTTGAATAGCTGCACGTTGGCTGAAAGTGATCGGCGTGGGAAGGCTATGCCGAGGTGTACAAAACAGTCACATGTAGGGTCGTCATCGCTGCAGATATCGTAGTCCTTTTCATTAGCCTGCGACAAAGAGAGTCCAAGCCAATGTATAGATTATTATTAAATACCTCATTTCAAATTACTTTACTGCATTTTTTTTTTTTTAAGTACATCATGTAGATGCACAAACTAAACGTTGTCAGATTGTAAGGTTGACAGTATACGGTTGTGCCTGTATATTAAGAATTTTCATTTATTTTATAGCTAATTGATTCAGACGTCATTTTGCGGAAATCCATTGTTCAATATAAATAACCTAAAAACAGAAAAGATATTTAGTAACAAATCCACATTTTTTTTTTGAATAGTCACGTGTTTCGCCTCTAAACGAGGCATCCTCAGGAACTATAGTCTTGTTGCTAAGCTGACGAGCCCTCTGCTCCCGTGTTGCCGATCTGAGTGCTGCGCTTTTTTATTTATATGAGTTCAAAGAATTTGTCTTTTTCTGTTTTCAAGTTGTTTTATAGTCAATAAAAGCTCCATCAGTATACAAATGTAAACAATACACGTAGGGACGTAAAGCAAAAATGCATACTTGAATACGCATTTAAAACATTTAGCTCGCATTCCAAGTCTCTGATGCATAAACTTTTTTACTGGCGACTAGCTGTGTATTCAAACGTCACATCAAAGGTTGAATTTCACATTATAATACTCGTAGAGCATTTTACTTCCTTCGTGTAAACTCAACAGGTGTATTTCAGACAGAAAGCTGACAATCAGTAAGTAATCCTGCTGTAGTCTCTGAGCAAACGACATAAGAATTAAGTAATGAAGCCGTATGCTTAATGGCTGGAAGCCTAAAGAAAAAAAACATTGACTAGCTATAAATAATTATCCTCCAACTCAGCCCGCGGATTTCATTGAAGCTGACTAAAGAAGGTTACACTAGAAGGGTAGCAACTTAATTCGTAAATGTTTAATTTTACATATAAACCAATCCACTTGTCAAGCGTGGTAAATATGTAAGATTTTTATATCCCGGAAGAATCAATGCCCAGCAGTGGACAATAATAGGCTGTGAAAGCAGAAGATGATGATATATTTTGAGAAAATGGTGTCGACAATCCTTCCTAAATATGTGACATCTCACCGGTTCTCCAGAACAGCTTTTATTTAAATAAAATAATTTACCTACTATTTCTATTCTGTTGCTCTAACAGAAGTTTATCATTTTAACGTATTTTCCTCTGAAATGGCTCCCAACTGAATTATTCCAGTGAAATATTAACGGCACAATGAAATTCATAGCAACGGCCAGAGGAAATTATATTATTTAAACATAAATTCGGAAACCTAAGTATTTCTATTCTCATTATTAATTTTCGTTCTACAATTCAGTATAATTATACATAAATCAATAAATAAATGTGTAATACAGGATATTTTCACACAGTTCCATCTAGCCCCAAACTAAATAAAGCTTGTAATTTTTTTTTTGCATATATTATCAGTTATCGCCTTGGAAAAAGGCTATGATGCCTAAAAACATTAATGTGTTTTACCGCCTCTGTGGTCTAGTGGTTCGCCCACCGGTTTCAGATCAGTTTCGATTCCCAGAGGGAGTACAATATTGTGCTTGGTATGGTTGGTGACAGGACTTTGATATCATTACCACCCGGGACATAACCTAAAATTAAAATTAAATTCTACGTTTGGGTGTTGTATTGTAGTATACCTAAATGTATTTACTAAAATACATTTAATATTCTATCCATCCTAGTTCCCATTCTACAATATTTTCTTAGTTTTTGGTTAGTACTGTATCAAATAAAAGAATACAGGGTTTCTTTATTAATCAATCAAAAATGTAATTTTATTAGATAACGGACCGTTTCTCAGTTGTTCTGAATAAAATAAATAATCAGTAAATATAAAGCATAATGACCACATTCCTGGAAATGAGATGTTTTGAATTAAATTTATGCGTTTTACATTTAATTCGTCAAAATGATGAGGCTTAAAAATGAAGAGTCAAAAGTTTCACAATCAACTTACCTCAATGGTGACATGATCAGGCCTGAAGTACAAAGAGTCCGCTAGTAAATGTAGAGGCCTGACGATGGACGTGGAAGCCAGTACCCTGAGTGCCGCAGCGTGCACTCCAGTTTCAGTGGCGCGGCACCAGACCCAAGACTGGACGGTACCACCGCCGGCCCAACATGCTGGCTGGACTATGAACGGGTCAGCTAAGAGGGAGGCTTGGCTTGTCAGTGCCTGAAACAATGAAGGGCGGTTGGTAAGTCGACCAACCGCAACTGGCAATCGTGAAGATTATTGTTTAACTTTAAACGTAAAGTAAAAGGCCAAGCCTCTGCTCGGCATTTATCTCACCTGAGAATCCTCCGAATGTCGGAACACAAAAATTTAAGAATTGTTGTTATGGCGACATAATTAGGTAAGATGGTGGTAGCTAGTCAGGCGGGCTTAAACTTAGTCCTACCACCAACCAAACTAACCACAATATTGTACTCCTCTTCGGGATCGAACCCGGGACCTCTGGATCTTACACCGGTGTGTCGGGCGGACCACTAGATAGCATTGTGGTCCACCCACCGGTTAAAAAACTTTCAGAGTCTCTTCTATTGTGCAATGTTCCTTATTCAGTTTATTTGTACCGACAAGAAGATACTTATCACCTGCATTTGCTTCCGTTAACGCTTTCCTATCCGGATACATACATACCACTGGCCAAACCACCTAAATGTGTACCATCAGGTGTATGGATACAAACAGGCCAAATTCTAAGGGTTCAGGAGGGGTCTTATTACCACACCAAGTTTGATGGCAGTACACCCTATCTCCATCACAAGCTCGTAACCGTCCAATGTAAGACGAAACCTCCTTTAAAACCGGAAGGTAATACCTAGAATACGAAAATGCTTACTTCCAAACAGAACGTCACCCACGCGTCTTCCGTCAGCAGAAAGAACGACGCATGCGCCGCCTCGCAGTTAAAGAGTACCCTCACGCAGTGAACGTCACCAAGCAACCGAGCGCCTAGTTCCACCACGTCCATGCCGGGCGACGGTCGTGCCGGCGGCATGTCTGACACCGAGTACGAGACTATTGACGTTGGAACTGCCGGCACGAGGACTAGAAACAAGTGTTGCCATCAATGGACAGGATCTGTTGCTATCAAGAATATATTTTTTTCGCGGGCAACCAGACGCTCGGCGATGCGCCACCCGCTTATGGCGGATATTCTTTCCTCGCGCACAAAGCGGTTTTCTTCCTCGTTTATAATGCGCACCGCCAAGGAATGGAACGCTTTGCATGAGTCTGTGTTTCCTGAACACTACAAGTCAAGTGGGAATAGGTATCATTACTTAAATTAAACGAGATAGAAGTTAAACGCAAGCACCACATAAAAACAAAAAAAGACTAGAAAAATGGTCACGATTTACTCGGTGGGAAAAAAATATTTATTCTCATTGAAGGTAATGATCGTAGTGCTATTTTTTAATCGAAAGTAAAATGGTATCCAGCCAAACGTACCACAACTTAGAACACATATCTACTTACATATACCTACCTAAAGTAGTACCTAGTATCAAACGCAATTTTCAACCACCGGCCTACTCTCGTCTTGCAAGTGTGATCAAATTATCTTTCAACGTCAACTAATGGACAGTTTCCTCCCAACCTGTTTTTTATAATAATTATCACAATATTTACTTGCTGATTCATCATAGGCTCACCGATTTATTAGTGATTTTAATTGTTTGCATATTAGAAGCCCTGGAATGCTGAAATGCCCTTGTAGGTAAATAATGAATTACTGAGGCGTGGATGAAGACTTAATTCTAGCACATAAATTTATCATCCTATGTGAGCTGAAGGAGAAGATGATATTATCTTCAATAAACTTCAACGTAAACTTCTGCAGTTCTTCGGTCAAATAGCCAAGGTAAATATTGAGCTGATGGTCACAGGAAAAGGTGATGGCAATCGACTCCACCAGATGGACTGACCAGATTTGTACGACCTTGGATACGATATTTACAGATGTACCTGGCGGAACATTGTAATAACCAAGTTACTTTCACAAGGGAATCACGACCCCAGTAATGAAGAGTACGATTTCAGGAGGAAATAAATCATCGTATGCTCGCCCGAGCATGCTTTTTGGCCATTAAAACTAAAAGATGTTGAAGTTTGGGTCAATATTAGGGTACATTTGAAATAATGATTGCCTTACTATCGAGAAGCGGAGGTTCCATGAAGCAGCAAATAGGCACCACCAGCGATCGTCCCACGGACACGCGGACGTACAGCACGTCGGTCAACACTCGCACGTCTCGAGGTCTGAAGCAGTCATTGAAGCAACAGTATCCACTAACTCTTCTTCGCCTTTTTTTTTACTTTTCGTCGTGGTTTACAATATCCACGACTTAATATTGGTTAACCCTAAATTTGTGTTCCTCATAAACCTTAATCCCCAGCCTGTGCCCGCATCGCAACAGACTCATATACCTATTGAATGTCCCTCGAAGGACTATCGCATGTAGAGACAGATATAAGTTAAGTAAAAGATAATGCATTCATAGAAACAAGAGGCGATACTCTTGTCACTATGCATTATCTTTTACTTCACAACAACATGGCGGTAACTTTTTAGGGTTACGTACCTTGAATGTTAAAAAAGAAAAGGGAAAGTTTAACCGTATCTGTGGTCTAGTGGTTCACCCACCGGTGTCACATCCAGAGGCCCCGGATGTGATCCCCAGGGGAGTACAATATTGTTGTGTTCCAGCATTCAGAGGTAGGTTAGCCAGTTTCTCAGACCATTGTCAATTCCGAGTACAGTGCGCTTCTACCTTATCGTAACTTGACACCAGGCGAGATGAAGGCCACGCGCTTTCCCGTAACACAATAAAAAAAGGAATGCTCATTTAATCACTTTGTTATTCGTCTGTCTGTCGGTCTGTCTCTCTGTCTGTAAATACCCTTTTTCTCAGGAACGCGTAAAGGAATCTAATTGAAATTTTTATCAAATACCAGCAATATCAATTTCAGCTGTCATGGTAGCTAGCCAGGCGCCCTCAAACAATATCTTACCACTAACTAAGCCAAGAACAATATGGCTCAAACATTGGACCTCTGGATCCAACACCGGACGAACCACTTAACCACTGAGGTGGTCAAAAACCTTCCTTATAAGTCAACTAAGATTTTTAGTTTTGTTAGGTTAATGATGATTCTAGTTATTTTAGGCCTCCCTGTCTGCCATGGCTTCTATGATGTTTAATAACGCCATCATGTTGTATAAGGTGTCAAAATTATACGTAATCTGATTCTCATAACATCTATCATCCATCTGCGGCCTTATCATAGCCTGAAATCAGGTGAGATGAAGGTCAAGCATCCACCATACCACCTGTCATACATCGACCTATAAACAAAAATGTATTAGTAGATAGATGCCTTCATACAATAAAAAACGAAACATAAAATAAAAAATCATATTCCTACCATATTTGTTTTAGAGCTAACAGGACATACCTGGTATTAAATTTTGTATTTGATTTATTTTCTACTGCTATCAACTAAATTCAAACATGCTGTTACCAGCTGAACTTTTTAATCTTACGACAACACCACTACAAAATTACCTTACCTGAAATTAATCTTCAGCTCAGTGGCAGAGCCAGCCGTGACGGTAAGGCCTCGCGAGCCACAAAGCTCAACTAACAGTTCCTGATGGCTAGGAGGTCGGACGGAGAGGCGACACTCAAACTTGGACACGTTCACCAGACGAATGCTTTGCTACAACAAAAACCAGTTTCCCCATTCACCTTTTTCTGGTTGGTGGTAGGACTTTGTTTAAGTCTAGTTCCAAACTAAGCAAAGCTTATAATATGGGAACTAGATTACGAATGTGATACTTATGTCCTTTTTTTTACAAATGACACTTTAGGCACAGATAATAAAATACTCTTAGTTACCAACAAGCAGTTTAGACCACAGAGGGTGACAACGAAATTGACATCCTTACATACACATATATTAATATGAGTATGGATGTGCGTTCGAAAATGTCTCTGCCTGTTTGTTTGTTTGTAATGTTTTCACGGCTAAACGGCTGAATGGATCTTGATGAAATTTGATAATAAAATGTATTGCATTTGGATGGAGAACATAGGCAATTTTTTTCCCTCAAAAAAACAAACGAATCAGTTGGGTATGGCTATTTTTCTTACTGTAAGCAGCTGTCCAACGGTAAAGTTGATAAAATTGAGTTTTTCTGGCACACAGATGATGTATTCTGGCAGCAACAGAGGTGGGGCTGAGGGGGGTGCGGGTGGAGGGGTTGGAGTTAATATTTCGCCGATACTGGAACCAAAAAATTCACACACGATTCATAAATAACAGTGTCATTTGCAGCACCGTAAAATTAAATTTTAGCTCACTGTAAAACATTAACTTTGTCAAATCTCACACTCTTCCAAGCGTACAATATTCTCAAATAGGGGTCTGAAGCTTTCTCTTAGCGTACCTTTTCAATATGTATGTCACTGTATATGTCACGACACGCTAACAATATACCTACCGATACGATACGCAGCTTATCTGCAGACGACCAGATACTTCATAGATTAACCAAACTGTTCCAATATATCAGCAGCTGAACCAAGACAAGAATAGGTATAATCTAAATTCAAATTAAAAAATAAACCAATTATAGGCCAGGCCACATCTGTTTGTTTTTGCCTTTTGATATTGGTATTTTTTTACGACTAAATAAATACCGAGTTTCAATTCCAAAATGATGGGAACTTTTTTATGACAAAGGAACCATATCCAACTAGTGAAGGGGTGCTTATTACGAATATGACATCAAATTTGATGTCCAAGACCAATCTCATAGACCAACGTATCTCTTTATGCCCTAAACATATAGTCAAATATACACATTGAAATTCAAACTTAGCCAAAACTTCAGCAAAGTTTAAGTGGCTTTTCTCCCGTATAAAATAGAAGTACCTACTGCATGTTATGTACTGTTTTTAGAACTCTACAGTTTTTTTTTTTCACAGTTAAAATAACTAAAATAATTTACCTCATGCTTTGAAAGCTTGGTTCCTTTGGTGACGTTAACTTCACAGGCACATGTAACTTTGTACCCCTGACTTCTGCGGATAGTTCACCAGAGCTTCTATTCAGAATGCTTTTCACCCACAAACTGTCTCGGCGTCTTGAGTTTTGTTTTATTAACGGCATTAGATCCTCTCGTTGTAAGATGCCCTGAAATAAAAGCAAAATATCCTAGAGTCAAAGCACTTACAAAAGTGTAAGGTCACTTGGATCATTATAACAAAAAAAATGTATTTTAGATCAGTTAAATTTAAGGTCCGTATTCCAGAAATTTGCTTAAGAGGCTTTTAATCAATTGGTTTGCCTGAGCGGTTTTTAAGTAGAGATTTGCTGCTCGGACATTCGTTTTATTCCAGATCGACTTTAACGCTCTACCGACTACGCTTGAGCGCTGGTTGATTATTTTAATTCGAGAAACGGGTATTTATCGCGTATTTTACCTATATTTGCTGGTTGATTTTTTCATAAAAACACAACTTGAAATCTTTGCAGTGTTTTTTATTTGAGCCACCTCCCAGAATAATAATTAACTCGCTGTATTTACGAATATCGAAGATCCGTATTCCAGAAAGCAGCTCAAGCGGAGAACCTTGGTTAACCCTAAAAATTAACTAATTTGGAAATATGTTATCTTCTATTGGTCAATAAGATTTTTAAGGATAATTTTCAAACGTCGAATCTGTTAACAGATCACAATGTCGAAAACGTAAATCCAGATTTCTATTTTCCACAAAACTATTGACAGCTGTCACGAAATCTAGATGTTATGTAAAAAATATATTGGTTTCCCCATGCATACACAATACAAATATTTTATTTGCCTTTCCCAGATAATCATTTCATTTTTTTTCATTTTATACGAGAGCTAACTCCAATGTTCTAAAATCTAGATGCATTTTAGGCCTTAAAAATTACTTCACAATATTGCTTTTCATAGTAACGGCTGATGTGTAGCAGGTCACAGGATTTAAAATGTTTTGAATAAAATATATTTTTTTATGATAAATTTTATAAGCTAGATGCAGGACAAATCGCATTCTTTGTTTTGATACTAAAAAGGCTATTTACCCAAAACGTTGGGTATAGATATCGCAATGATTTTGGTATATACCCGTTTTACCCGGTAATGTTAAAAAAATACTTTATGCAGATGAGTTTTTTTCCAGGGCCACTGAGACCAAGTCTGGCACCGTGAGAGTTATCGAAAAGTCATGTTAGGAGTTACGTACTCGATTAAAAAAATGTTTTTCAGTTCCTCAACTAACTGAGGAACTGGCTATCTTACATCTAAATGCCGGAACACAACAATGCTTAGAATTGTTGTTATGGCGACAGCAAACTTATTATTATTAATATTCGTATGGGCTCAGCCTAATATGGGGGTGGGTTACTAACCTGATTTCTCTTCCAAGAGTCTACTTTATGAACCGGTTGACCAGGCGGAGCGGGTGAATCTTGGGGCGAGTAAAGCTTGTAGATATTGGGCAAAGGCTCTCGAGATATCCTTTTTGCATGTTGTTGCTTTAGCTCCCCTTCTCGCCGCCAGATCTCCTTACACTCCAAGCCATATTTAATGCTCTGCAAAACGGTAATAATATCACTGGTTTCTATTTTTATTTGAGTTTCATAGTCAAAATTTACTAAAAATTACTGCATGACGATTTTAAAATGACGACAGAAACATGTTCAACAAAAACCTTATTATTTGTGTTACCAATAGCTCATCTACCAGCTAGTCTACCAAAGCGGACAACTGCAAAATATTTATGTATATTTCCTTCAATACCTAGATACTGCATCCGTTGCGGTGGCTTTGGCAAACTGCTTAAAGCCTACCCAATGTGCTCATATTTTAAAGGTGTTCAAGGTATTACACCAGCAGAAGAGTTGCAACAGCCACCGGAGTACCTATCAACCATAATGTAATCACCTATCCACCCGCCAAACGTGGTCATTTTGGCAAACCCTAATGCATTATGTGATATTTTGAGGGTAACCCTCAAAATATCAACCTACCTACTGGTTGGGGACTCGGACTGTATTTATGATGGCTACTGGAAGCTGGAATTAAACACATCGGAAAAAAATAAATCATCTTTAATTAATTAGTTATGATTACATAATAGCCTCAATTTCTCAAAAGAAATAATGTTCCTTAATGAATCACGTTTTCGCCCCGATGCCGCAAATTATCATCATTACAATCATTTAGCAGTCAAAAGTATTGAGGAATTTAATAATTCGCCGTATTTTATGTTAAACCACCTTTGAAAACTTTTCTCGTTACTTAGCAATGATTGTTCTATTCACTAAAATGAATTATTTGTAATTGTGAATTCTGTAATGCCTATGAAAAATATTGGAGCTGTACTGAAGAAAATATTTATATACCTATTATTTTTGTTTAAAATAATACAGGTCAGCTTTTACCCTTGAAACTTGCACAGAATAGAATGAGGTCTGCTCTAAAGAATGAGTGAACCTACCTAGAAGTTATTTAAATGCTGTGACCACGTGCAATCACTTGAAATACTAAAATATAATAAAAAAGAAAAGCGCCATTTATCGCTAGTGATTTGAAAGTATTTTCAGACACTAGGGCAGTTCACATAGTTTAGTGAATCTCTGCTAGGTGTTGATAATCTGCGCATAGCCAGAGTTGAATGTATATATATATTGACCTTCATCTCACCTCGTAACAAGTTGAGATAAGGCCGAAGGTGGAAGCGCACTTTACCCAGAATCCTCAAATCACTGAGGAACTATCTTACCACTAAACGAGACACAACAATTTACTAAAATAATATGGCATATGGCACAAAAATTCAGCAGCTGCGTTTAGACTATCGTTGCTCAATCGGTTAGAGCTTTACTGGCTTGAAGAAAAGATGCAGGTTCGAGTCCCGTCGCGGGTAGCGATTTTTTGTGTCATTATTATTATTTAATTTTTTAAATCTGTTGTGTAAAATTATTGCACTTGGTCACACAAGTGCCATAATTTTGTATATATATACGTAAATGAAAAGTTTATTTAAAGAGCTGTCATAATTAAAGCGATATCAACCAGATTAGAAGCACCTATATCAAGAAGAAATAGAACTACTACTATTTACAGTGCAACAAACGTTTTTATGTTTAAATAAATAAATATAAATTATCTTTCAAGACTTGCGTGAGTGATATTTTACATTTTTAAACACGGCTTTTACACGTGAGTAATGACAGTTGATCTTGAAACCTTGTTTAAAAATGTATCTGTAGGTACGTTTCTGTTCATATGTTTATCAAACAAAATCTAAATAATTTGACTAATTTATCATTCGTTTCATGGATGTTATCCAACCAAACACATCTGTTTCAGTCACTAACAACAATAAATATACATTATTTCACTAATCTACAATCTATATTTGGCTGAGGATACAATAAGTGGCACTTATTTATGTTCATAGAGAAAAGCGCTTTTAATGTACCTACTTCTTTTTTTTATTTTACTGCACTTATTGGTAGTATAGTAGCTCTATCTTCTGCGCTGCGACTGCGTAATAATTTGTTTTAAAGTAAATATGCAATTTTAATAGTTTTTCATTATGATTTGTCGTGTTAAATCGTAATCGTAAATTTGTTTTACACTAAAAAACCGTACCACGTAATGTACAAAAACCCTACTTTTCAGTTTTATCCAGCGTTTTTTTTTTGAATAATTAGCACGGCAAAAAACAATTCCACTTTATATTATTTAGATTATTACAAACCTTCATATTAAAATAATAGCTAAAAAAACATAGTAAGAAAACTTAATGTAGTAAAAAAATATCAAACAATTATACATTCATAGTCAATTACATTCATGATAAAAAATCAATTAATATATTTCTTGAATCTGGAATTATAATAACAGAACCTACAGCTGGAAAATATGGATAGACACTCAAGAAGAGTAAGTGTGGTACGTCTTGCAAAGACACCTTACCTGCACATGAACTGGGAAGTCTTTTAGGAGACTTCCAAATCGAACATTGCAGTTTGTTGCCAGTTAGGAGTGAACCAGGGTAACAAAGTTCAGGAGAGTGTGATGTTTGCTTTGCAATACCTCACATCTTCGCAGCAAATTTTGTAGTGTGATGTTACAATATAATGCCTCACATCTTGTTTCTGTTGAACTTGTGCTGTGTATCTCGAAGTTTTCAAGTAAATGTCGTGTACCTCAGATGATAATGGTCTCAAGCCAAATCTGTAATCGATAAAAACTGCCCATACCTTTTAGGTAAAGTAATATGTCTGGCTATGATAGCTATTGTCTGATTTTTCTTTTCTATGTCGCATCTTTGTGTCGCTTTCATACGTGGACTATGTGGTTATAGTATGAAATCACTGTGTGTATCGTCGTTTGTCATCGTTTATCGTAGTTTTGTATTTTTCCCTGCTCATTATTCACCGTAGTTAAAGTGACAGAGTCACAATAACGGGGAAATAGATAGAATAATAACAGTGATAGATGACAGCATATATCGCTCAAGCTGATAGAAACGAATATCAGAGAATAGATACTGGATTGTTTTGCAAGTGAAGAACATTTTATACATAAATAACACGTTGGTTTACATATCAGAACATGAGTTTCACACATCTAGCCCTAGACTAAGCTAATATTGTCAAATGGAAACTAGATTATTGATTTAATGCTTATGTATGTTTTTTTACTTAACTTTTCATACGTATAATACAATAAAACAACCAGACACAGAAAAGGTTAGTAAGGCTTGTAAAAATATTTTTTAACAGCGAGGGCACTAATATAGATAAATATTTATGAAAGAGTACTAGCACGAGTAATAGTATGTACTAGTAGTAAAAGTACTACTGTAGAATAATGAGTGCAGCAAAAGATTAAATACAGGTCGCCCATAGAAAAATATTTTACCGGTCAAGGTATATGGACAGTCAGATACATAAGTATCTTTAAACCGACTTTTACCCGCTTCTGTGGTTTAGTGGTCCGCCTACCGGTGTCCGTTACAAAAGTCCCGGGTTTGATCCCCAAGGGGAAGTACAATATTATGCTTGGTTTTGTTGGGGGTTCTTTGTTTAAGTCCGCCTGGCCAGCTACTACCATCTTACCTAAGTCTGTACTTGTCAGTCATCAATTCTCAAATGAGTTGTGTTCCGGCATTGAGATGTAAGAGCCTGTTCCGCAGTTTGTAAAGGATTTTGGGTGAAGTGCGAGTAGTAAGGATTCACCGGTTCTGGACCGAGGTCCAGAGATTCGTCCAACCGGACGAATCCCCGCCGATCAAGTAAAAAAAAAAAAAAAAAAAAAAAAAAAAAAAAAAAAAAAAAAAAAAAAAAAAAAAAAAAAAAAAAAAAAAAAAAAAAAAAAAAAAAAAAAAAAAAAAAATTAGCTAATCAGGGATTAACTAATCACCACCAACCTCGCCACGATGCTAATCACCTTGTTGTGAAGGGAAGCAGCATAGCAATAACAACGAACTATTTTTATTATCCTTTATTTCAATTGAACAAGCATTTAAACATATAATATACCAATATATCATTATAAATACTATCGTTTTTGAATAATCCTAGAAATTCACGCAAGGATATACCCTTGAATTTGTGATCTATATATACATCAAGCAGTACTCGCCACATACTGAGGTCCAATCATTTTGTACTCTCCTTCTATTGTAACACCATTGTTTTGAGTTCCTTTTTAAAAACCACAGGTCTTAGACTCTATAAGGGTATTGTAATGAATAACACATATTTCTGGTACAATCATTATTTTATTTCAACTCATTGACATTATACAAAAATAAAAAAAATATTTACACAATGAACTACAACTTTAAAATTACCTTAGCAACTAATTATACACATTTATTAAATCTTAGATACTATTTCTTATTCTAAAATGACCCCATGCTAATGTATCAATACTGTTGGGTAAAATATATCTCTTAGTATCGCTGTATGATAAACATGTTTTGTTAATTTTTTGCGTAAAAATTGTATGCTTTATCGACTTAAATCTATACATATCACAAAATTGATTTTTTTTATCAAACAGGCATGATTTGAAATTTTCTATTTTCATCTTTTTTGTAACACATTTATTGACACCTTTTGCTTTAGCTGTAATTTTATTCTCCACTTTAAATTCCACAAAACTACTTTCAATAACAGGGTAGTTAGTTAATGTGATAATAGTTAGCAATATATAAATGAGAAACTCCAAAATAATTTCACAGTTGTTTGCTACCGTGAACAGTGGAGTGAATATATTTTAGTTTGAAGTGATTGATAGCAGTTATAGCATAATGGAGGTATGAAAACTACTTTTTATTTTTCTGTAATCATTTTAGCTATTGTTTCTATTTCTATTTTTTTATAGCCACATTTTTTTGTTGCAGAACATTGATATTAACGAAGAAAATACTTATAAACAGTACTATTACAATACAATTTCAGATGATAGTAATGATAAATTAACCATCACTGAACCTCCGATTTTAAAAAGAAAGAGACCTGAATCTGTATACGAGAGTATAGATGATTTTTTTAATGTACCAAGCAAATCTTATAAAAAAAAGCTGTCGTCAACAATATCTCGGGCGCATGAAGGAGGTACTGCATTTATATCGACAAATAATGAAGATGCTAGTAAAGCCACTCATTTAATAAAAATAGAGGTTTATAACCTCAAGAAGATATCAAAAATCCCTAAAGAACAACATTGGAAGCACGCAGATTTAAGGACAAAATATTATCTGAAAAATAGTGATGACAACTATACTCATGCACAAAACCTTATTTACAAGATAACAAAAGACATAGCAAACAATGAAGGTTCCAAAAAATATTTCTTCAAGGATAATTAGTAAAACAATGTCACTCTTAATTTTTTTACAAGATTTTTAAGATTAGCTAATGAGTGGGTGTTCTCAATTTACTTTAATGATAAATAACATTTTACCTGGATTTAATATATAAAGGACATCGAAAATGCCTCTCCTGGTCTCAGTTTGAGTCAGAAAATCATTGCAGTACATTGTCTACTAGTAATACAAGTGCAATAACTATGGATCACGAAGAAACTTGTGTTAATTCCTTTACCTTCTTTCAACCGGAAAGTATTGATTCTTGTGAAGATTGTGAAATGTTTACGCTCTGCGAAGAAGTTGAATCATGTGCAATAAAAATAGATCACAAGGAAGTTTGTGATAGTACCTTCAACACAGAAATCAATGATTCATGTGAAGATGCTGAAATATTTAAGCTCTGTGAGGAAATTGAATCATGTGATATGATAAGTTCATTATACGATGAGGAGCTCTACAATTTATGTGTTGCAGCTGAAAAACAATATATGTAAGTTACATTTTCATAGCAAATTATTTTAAGTATATTTACCATGATTGCTGGTTTTCTGTAACCATAAAGTTTTCCATTTAACTTTAAACTTTACCTTTCAGCGAGCCACAAGTACAAGTTGGAGGGGGAAACCACAAGAGACCTCGGAGTGATAACGAAAGCAACATCATGCCAACAAAAATACCAAGACTTGATGCTGAACCTTCATCTTCCGCGTCGTTGAGACTTCGGACTGACGATAACGATAAGGTGAACTGTGGCATTTGTCAACTTCTAATTAAAAAGCGTTTCTTCACTAATCATTTAAAGAGCAACACTCACAAAAATAATGTACTAAAATCACATGGTGCCTTGTCAAATGTATCTGTAGTAGAATCTGCTTTCGGTCAACGAATTATATCATATAAAATTAATTGTAAAGATAGTGCATCATCAAACTCAGTATTCGAAACACCCAAACAATTTTTGAAGTCAATTAAAGATGATGTAATGTTATTGATTGATGAATCAATCGAACAACATACAGTATTCAAAGTTAATTTCATTTTACATGCTGATTTTGTACAGCAGTCTAAAAATATGACAAATGCATTCGACTTCCAAACATGTAATTACATAATATTTCGTGGGGATGACTTGAATATTTTCTTTTCATCTTTGTGTGACACTATGACAAATAAGATAGATTCTTTTGAGAAAAAAGATAGTGGATGGAGTCTCAAAAAAATAAACTGTTTAGATATGAATGTAAATAAATTCAACCCACTGCGAGGAACCTCATATATTGAATTACCTGCAGATGTAAGAGCAAAAAAAGCCGTTATAAACGTAAAAAATGCAGATAATTTATGTTTTAAATGGGCATTGCTATCAGCCCTATACCCAGCCAACAAGCATTCTGATCGAGTAACATCATACAGTATGCATGCAAACAAACTTAAATTTAACGGTGTACCTTTTCCAGTAAAACTAACTGATATACATAAAGTTGAAGCATTAAACGATATAAGTATCAATGTTTTCGGATTAGAATTTGATATAAAAAACAAAAAAAATATTGTTGTAGGTCCTTTGTTTTTTACCAAATCTCGTAAAACTCGTCACGTAAATCTTCTATACATTCAAAACGGTACAAATGGTCATTATTGCTACATCAAAAACTTGTCGCGATTAGTTAGCAAACAACTTTCTAATCAAGAGCATGCGGTTTACATTTGTGATGGTTGTTTACTTCACTTCCCTTCAAAAGAAAGGTTAAGTAACCATCAACAACATGATTGTTCACACATTTCAACGAAGCTTCCAACTAAAGAAAAAATAATGAAAAATTGGTTTGGTGAATTGGTTTCTAATGACAAACTAAAGTTTGACAAATTCCAAAAAAAGATGAAAATGCCATTTGTTATATATGCTGACTTTGAGGCATTATTAAATCCAATAGAAACATGTGTTAATGATCCTACTAAACCATATACTACAAATGTAGCAAAGCATGAAGTTTATAGCTTCGGATACTATGTTAAATGTTCATATAACGATAGTTTATCAAAATATGAAACTTACAGTGGATCCAACTGTGCACAAATATTTATGAAACGTTTATATAACGATTTGAAGGAAATTTGTAGGGTAAACAATTTTCAAAAGAGCCCTAAACCATTAACACCTGAAAATGAAAATAAAATTGCAAACACCAAAAATTGTCACATCTGTGAAACAAATTTGAATGGAGAACGTGTTCTTGATTTCGATTGGCACACAGGTAATTTTAGAGGTGTTGCACATGATATTTGTATTAAAAACTTTCGACCACCATACTACGTTCCAGTTTTCCTTCACAATCTCAGTCATTACGATGCACATTTTATCGTACAGGCGTTAGATTTTGTGGAGGGTGAAATAGAAGTTATTCCTCAAAATAAAGAAAGGTACATATCTTTTACAAAAGTCCTCACCATAAACAATCAAAAGATTAAACTAAGATTTGTAGATTCTATGAAATTTTTATCGTGTAGCCTCGATCAACTAGCAAAAAATCTAAATAACGATCAGTTCAACACCCTCAAATGTTTTTTTCCTAATGATGAAGACTTCAGTCGCCTAAGGAAGAAGGGTATATATCCTTATGAGTTCATGACATCGTTTGAATCCCTAAAATCAACATCTCTCCCTAACCAAAACCAGTTTTACAGTTCTCTTTCCGATTCAAGCATATCAGATGAAGAATACAACCGTGCTCAGGATGTTTGGAAACACTTTAAGTGTCAAAATATGATGGAATATTCTAACTTATACTTAAAAACAGATGTCCTACTACTGACAGATATCTTTGAAAACTTCAGAAACCTTTGTATGATAACATACGATTTAGATCCTGCTCATTATTATACAGCACCAGGGCTAAGCTGGGATGCTATGTTAAAGTATACAAAAATAGAGTTAGAATTATTATCAGATTTCGATCAAATTGCATATATTCGAGCTGGAATACGAGGTGGTGTGTCCCAATGTAGTAATCGATATGCAAAGGCAAATAATGAATTTTTAGAAGACTTTGATAAAAATCAACCTACATCATATCTCACCTATTTAGATGCAAACAATCTATATGGTTGGGCTATGTCTCAGTACCTTCCAAAGGGAGGCTTTGAATGGGTGAGTCCTGACACCAACTTTATGGTTCCTGATAACTCTGAATACGGTTTCATATTAGAAGTTGACTTAGAATACCCCACAGATCTTCATGATCTACATTCAGATCTACCTCTTTGTCCCGAGAATATTTGCATAGGAGGTTCTAAAGAAAAAAAGCTTATTCCTAATCTCAACAATAAAACAAAATATAAAATCCATTACAGAAATCTAAAACAATGTCTTGATATGGGTCTGAAACTAACGAAAGTTCACAGAATTCTTAAATATGATCAAAGTGCTTGGTTGGAAAAGTACATAAATTTAAATACACAATTAAGGACAAAAGCAACTTCAGATTTTGAGAAAGATTTTTACAAATTGATGAATAATTCTGTTTTTGGTAAAACCATGGAAAACATCGAAAAACGTGTAAATGTAAAACTCCTAACGCATTGGGAAAATATAGGAAAATCTCTAGGTGCTCAAGATTTGATTGCTAAACCAGAATTTCATAGTCTATCAATTTTTAAAGAAAGTTTAGTCGCAGTGCAATTAAAAAAAACAAAACTCTACCATGACAAACCAATATATTTAGGGTTTAGTATATTAGATATTTCAAAAACATTAATGTATGATTTTCATTACAACTACATGTTACAGAAATTCCCAAATAAAACAAAACTATTGTATACGGACACCGATAGTTTTATCTATCAAACTTTTGCGGATCATTTTTATGATGATATCAAAACGGACTTATCCTCCAGATTTGATACATCGGATTATCCAGTAGATAATATATTTGGTTATCCGAGAATCAATAAAAAGAAGTTAGGTTTTTTCAAAGATGAAAATAACGGTAAAATTATGAAAGAATTTGTAGGCCTCCGATCAAAAATGTATGCGTTTGAAGTGGAGAATAAAATTACAGCTAAAGCAAAAGGTGTCAATAAATGTGTTACAAAAAAGATGAAAATAGAAAATTTCAAATCATGCCTGTTTGATAAAAAAAATCAATTTTGTGATATGTATAGATTTAAGTCGATAAAGCATACAATTTTTACGCAAAAAATTAACAAAACATGTTTATCATACAGCGATACTAAGAGATATATTTTACCCAACAGTATTGATACATTAGCATGGGGTCATTTTAGAATAAGAAATAGTATCTAAGATTTAATAAATGTGTATAATTAGTTGCTAAGGTAATTTTAAAGTTGTAGTTCATTGTGTAAATATTTTTTTTATTTTTGTATAATGTCAATGAGTTGAAATAAAATAATGATTGTACCAGAAATATGTGTTATTCATTACAATACCCTTATAGAGTCTAAGACCTGTGGTTTTTAAAAAGGAACTCAAAACAATGGTGTTACAATAGAAGGAGAGTACAAAATGATTGGACCTCAGTATGTGGCGAGTACTGCTTGATGTATATATATATCACAAATTCAAGGGTATATCCTTGCGTGAATTTCTAGGATTATTCAAAAACGATAGTATTTATAATGATATATTGGTATATTATATGTTTAAATGCTTGTTCAATTGAAATAAAGGATAATAAAAATAGTTCGTTGTTATTGCTATGCTGCTTCCCTTCACAACAAGGTGATTAGCATCGTGGCGAGGTTGGTGGTGATTAGTTAATCCCTGATTAGCTAATTAGGGGTACTAGGCGCTTAAAACATAAATTCCTATCTCCGAAACGAGTTGAAATAGCGTAAAATGGATGCGCTACATCGATTCAGCGTGGTCGATATACTTTTTTTTTTTTTTTTTTACGGGGTGACAATTTTTTTGAGACACCCTTGATCGGCGGGGATTCGTCCGGTTCTGGACCTCGGTCCAGAACCGGTGAATCCTTACTACTAGTGCGCTTCCACCTTCGGCCTTATCATAACTTCAAAAATCAAGTGAGATAAATGCCAACAAACTCCCCGTCGTAAATTATTCTAAAAAAAGCTTTCATCTATAAATCTCTTCACCAAATTAATCGATTCGATTATTACTCTGAACTACTAAACTTGGGTACAAAGTTATTTGAATAAACAATTTTACTATTATAATTATTAATAATGTTCTATGATAGTAAGAAGAAGATAGATGTTATGACGGTTTTTGTTGCTGACCCTACATTCACTTTTTTCATCTCACTCTGTCACAATACATATTCAAGGCACTTTTAGATATCACTCATGGATTCATTTCTTTAAAACTCTGGACAGGACTTCGTTATCGTCATATTGGGGAAAATTTTCTAAATACCTATTTCTAAGTCCACAAAACCTTGGCTTTAAAATTCCAAGTTCCAAATTTATATTCTAGGATTCCTGTAACATATTTTGTTTAAACATATGTATTTGTGTTTTAAAAATCAGTAATCAAGCAAATCTAATATAATTTATAAGTCACTATTTGATAAGCTCATGATACCAAATTATTAGCAAGAACGTAGTTTGCGTCTTCTTCTTGTCATTTTATATCTTTTTTTTTCTCATGTCTGTGCTGTGTTGGTGCCATACATCTTTAACGTCAGGCGAAGGGTAGATATGCTTGAAAATCTTTAGTCTTCTCGTAGACAGATACATAGACTTTTTATCGAGAAGCACGTGGGTGGACTTAATGCTGCGAAGCATTATCTGCGAGACAACTCTTGTGTCGTAGTGGGTGGTTGTGCTATAATGGTTAAAATTCAAAAACTTACTTTTTTCCTACTTAGGTAAAAAGCAATTGCAGGTAGGTATAGACAAAATTATGTTGATTTTTTCAACTATAGGTATTATATATACCCTTTGTATTTATGTAAGTACTTATTGCATCACTAAATTGGAGATGATATGCGGGAGTACAATACATTTTAGATTATCTTGGGATGAGTTTGTTGAGTGGGTACATTTCTGTTGAAATCTTATATTGAAAATAAAAACAAAAGGATTTCGCACCATCCGTTTGCCCGAGTGTGTCTTACCTAAAACTACACCAAATCGTAACGGAGCAGCAGTTTACATTCAGTTATTAGTTTTATGTTAAGGTCGTTGCATTTACTTTGTATATAGCCCTAATGCCTCAGGTCAAAAATATCTATTTGTTTAAATTCCGTACCTAATTACACATTTATAGAAAGGTTGAAATGCTTAAACTCTTACCCATTGGTCAACATTTGGTAAAATGGTGTCCCCATCTTCCCCCACTACTTTCCTTTGGCGTGTCTTCGAAACGAGTGGAGGAAGGTAGTCTAACTCTCTGAACACCTCTCGGAGGACTACTCTTACATCTGTGCATACTGCAGATCTAAAAGTCAAGCAATTTTCAAAGTTTATTCAACAAGGAATCATCCACTATATTATTGTATTACACTATATTATATTATACATTATTGGAGCCTCCTTTAGTAGTGAAACATTAATCTCCACGCTTTATTAGACGGGTTTTTTGTGTTGATTTATGTCTACCACTCAGAGCGTAGCTGTTATGTGATTGCATTATACCTAAACCCTTAGTAATTTTTAAGAAAATAAAACTATCCAAAACTGCGAGACGTATCGGATACTACAAACAAAGAAAAACAAGCAAACATACTGCTTTTCCGGTATCAATGGTAAATTATCAGCCATCACTCAAAACATATAACCAAAAAACCAAACAAAAGCTCAAAACCCTTCTTCTTTTCTCAAAAAAAATAGCTTTAAATAACCTTGGCACATTGACAAAAAATACCGATTATTTATTGTGATTTAAATTTTACGATGACTTTGATTAAGTCATTATAATGTCAGACATTTTGTGAAATTGACCTTACAAATAGCATAGAGGCATAGAGGTTTCTAAAAAAGTTCATAACTCTAACATAGATGTAAAAAAAGTGTATTCGATGAAATTTTCTATCAGCACAATCCTTTTATTTATTTTTTGTATGACGGGGAGATGCCTAACTTTCATCTCACTTGATTTTGCAAGTTATGTTAAGGCCGAATGTGTAAGCGTACTTTATCCGGAATCCTCAACAAACTGAGGAACTGGCTTCCTCTTGAACATTTTTTTAAGAATGGTTGTTATTGCGACTGTATTAGGTAAGATGGTGGTGCCAGGTGGACTTAAGCAGAGTCCTACCACCAACCATACCAAGCACAATATTGTACATCCCTGGTGGAATTGAACCCGGGACCTCAGGATCTGATACATGTGGGCGGACCACTAGACTACAGAGGTGGTTAAATTCCTGAACTAACTTTCTATATTTTACCCCTGTGGTGAAGGATTTTCCAAAAACGTTGTCGCGATGAATTTTAATTTGCATATAGTAAGAAGCTTACAGAAAAACGTTAATTTTTATAACTTAAAAAATGACAATCGTCGTATTCGATTTGACTACGAACCTGGATTCTGATAACATGAATAAAACAAATACTAAAATTTACGAGACGCTTACTTAATGATATAATACAATTTGTCCGTCAAATAAAAGTTTGCTGATAAAAATAGCACCTAGGTTTTTAACCCAGATCTTTGCTATCTGAATAAATAAATAAATAAACAACTATTTTTATTTAACGTTTATAAAGGTTGCAAAGCCTAAATGCCAAATTTCATATTTCAATCTTTAAATATCACGTAATGTTAAACACCAATTTTCATCATCTACTTCTATTTCATACAAAGAGTATACAAAAGTGCCGATTCAAACTTATAAATAATGTCCAAAATACCAATTTTCACATTAAAACCTTTACTTTAATATTTACCTCATTAAAAACTTAAACTTAAACTTAACTTTTTTACAAATTTTTAATCACAAGGGATGAATTTCTAATAATAGCCTGTAAGTCAGTATGTCAGTCAGAAATTCAGTGAATATTTTCGCCAATAAGTCAGTCAGTTAGTCAGTCAGCAAGTCAGTCAGTTAGTCAGTCAGCAAGTCAGTCAGTAAGTCAGTCAGTAAGTCAGTCAGTAAGTCAGTCAGTAAGTCAGTCAGTAAGTCAGTCAGTAAGTCAGTCAGTAAGTCAGTCAGTAAGTCAGTCAGTAAGTCAGTCAGTAAGTCAGTCAGTAAGTCAGTCAGTAAGTCAGTCAGTAAGTCAGTCAGTAAGTCAGTCAGTAAGTCAGTCAGTAAGTCAGTCAGTAAGTCAGTCAGTAAGTCAGTCAGTAAGTCAGTCAGTAAGTCAGTCAGTAAGTCAGTCAGTAAGTCAGTCAGTAAGTCAGTCAGTAAGTCAGTCAGTAAGTCAGTCAGTAAGTCAGTCAGTAAGTCAGTCAGTAAGTCAGTCAGTAAGTCAGTCAGTAAGTCAGTCAGTAAGTCAGTCAGTAAGTCAGTCAGTAAGTCAGTCAGTAAGTCAGTCAGTAAGTCAGTCAGTAAGTCAGTCAGTAAGTCAGTCAGTAAGTCAGTCAGTAAGTCAGTCAGTAAGTCAGTCAGTAAGTCAGTCAGTAAGTCAGTCAGTAAGTCAGTCAGTAAGTCAGTCAGTAAGTCAGTCAGTAAGTCAGTCAGTAAGTCAGTCAGTAAGTCAGTCAGTAAGTCAGTCAGTAAGTCAGTCAGTCAGTAAGTCAGTTAATTAGTCAGTTAGTAAGTCAGTCAGTAAATCAGTCAGTAAGTCAGTCAGTAAGTCAGTCAGTAAGTCGGTCAGTAAGTCAGTCAGTTATTCGGTCAGTAAGTCAGTCAGTAAGTCAGTCAGTAAGTCAGTCAGTAAGTCAGTCAGTAAGTCAGTCTGTAAGTCAGTCAGTAAGTCAGTCAGTAAGTCAGTTCGTTGGTTTTTCGTAAATAACTGACATTTGTCTTAATATTTATGACATTCACATTTCAAATGAGATAGATAGGTAAAAACAGTATAGTAAAAATAATATCAATAAGTCTAGATTAATTGAATTGACGATACATCACTAGACAAATATGCATTATTGTTATTATATTTTCTTTTGAATTCCCTTATTTTTTTTCTCCGTGCACTATCTCGATCATCTCCACGACAGTTTCAAATACCCTAACAATAAAGAACAAATAAAGCTTTTTAAAACTAAAGTTGAAAGCTTATTGGCGGCGAGCCACAAGGGCCGGATGATAATGCCTACCGATATACTGGTCTCTTATCGAGCATTCTATAAACGTATGAACATAAACCACTTTCATACAACGCCACAAACAGTAATGAAACAGTCGCTTTCAACCACCGACTCCCTGCGCTCACTCTAACGTTGTCGTCCAGACAAAGTTTTATGGTATCTATTAATTAACTTTATCTTACTGCTAGGTTGTTTTTTGTATTTTATGCTATAGGTTGCCCAACACTATAACGATGACATCCCGGAAGTCAGCCTTTACGAGATAAGGACGGCTCTCAAACAGCTTAAGAACAAAGCGCAGGGGGATTTATTTTTTTATTTTATTTATTTATTTTAGGAAAACTTACAGCTAAACATACATAGTAGTCAATTAAATAGTGTATGTAGCCATAGATGCTACATGCAAGAAGGCCAATTAAAAATTTCCACATATAGATAAATGAAGTGAATTTGTAATAAAATAAACAGACAGTAGACGACATATATAAAAGAATAAGTTATACTAATGAAAATAAAAATAAAAACAATAAATTAAAGTATGCACATACATAAAAAACACACACAACAAAGATGGGCCTCTAATCTTATGCGTTAAAGTACCTATCACTAAGTAAGCGTTTAAGCTTACTTGTTTTTGTATTGAATAGATCAATATCTAAATTACCCTTAGCCAATGAATTAAACGAGCTACCAGCTCTCAACAAATATGAATTTTGCCTATAATTAGTCCTAACTATTGGAACAAAAAGAGTATTAGGGTTCCTCAATGCAGCCCTAGTAGCACGCATACCTATTAGCTCAAGAAGCTCTGGGCAATCTACAGTGCCGTTCGCTATGTTTAAAAGATAAGTCAAATCGGCCATTTCCCTTCGTTTGGACAGCGGAAGGAAGTGAAACTTGCGACATCTCGCATCATAGTCAGGTAAGAATATATGTGCTCGGTATTGAATGTAACGCAAAAACCTCTTTTGTATGGACTCTAAACGTGAGGAATAAACGTCATAACTGGGATTCCATACTTGCGAGGCGTATTCTAGATGACTGCGCACGTAAGCGCAATAAAGTATTTTGAACGTTTTTATACTTGTAAATTCCGACGACATTCTAAGAACAAAGCCTAATGCTCTTGACGCTTTTTTGACTATAGTGTCAATATGATCGTCGAATAACAGTTTGCTGTCAAATATCACCCCTAAATCTCTTATAGTATTAACTCTAGTAAGTGGTGAACTGAAAAATGTGTAATTGTATGTTAGTAATGTAGATTTACGAGTAAAGGAGCACACAAAGCATTTGGCGACATTAAGATCTAATTTGTTAAGTATACAATAATTTTGAAACCTATTCAGATCTTCTTGTAGGCGGTGAGCGTGCGAAAAAGATTTAATTTGGTGTAGAATTTTCATGTCGTCAGCGTACAACAATATTTTAGAGTAAATAAAGCAAGAAGAAATGTCATTTACAAAAATGGAGAATAGAAGTGGACCCAATAAGGATCCTTGGGGAACACCCGAAGGAACGTTCATAGAACACGAAGAGTAACCGCCTAAAACTACAGTCTGACACCGGTTGCGGACATAGGATGAGAACCATCTAAACAGATTACCCCTAATGCCAATCCGCAAAAGCTTTTCAAGCAGAACTGAATGATCAATTCGATCAAAGCACTTGGAATAATCTGTATAAATAATGTCCACTTGCGAGGGTTCAGACATAGAATGCGACAAGAACTCAGCGCAAAGCAGAAGATTCGATGTTGTAGACCTACCTCTCAAGAAGCCGTGTTGAAATAATGAAATACTATGCTTGAGTGCGGAGTATAGCTGTGTGTAAACAATTTTCTCCAGGACCTTAGCAAACAAGCATAGCTTAGATATTGGCCTATAGTTTTCGACTTTACTCTTCGGACCCTTTTTATAAATGGGGGTTATGAATGCAGTTTTCCAAATTGTAGGCACTATGCCCTCCGTGAGAGACCGCCGATAAAGAAGTGAGAGAGGTAGAACAAGGCTTTTGGCACACTTTACGATTAAAATGGCAGGGATGTAATCAGGCCCCGCAGATTTAGTTAGGTCTAGAGTTTTAAGCAGTTTAAAAACATTTCCCTCTATGACTTCAACCGCACTAATGTCCGCAGATGACTCAATATCCATTGACCAGTCTGAAACATTCCGCACACAAGTCTGGGGGCTATCGAGGAAGGTTGAGTGAAAAAACTCACCAAAAAAGTCACAGATCTCGTCACCTCGATCTGACGAGCGATTCCCATATTCAAGAGTGGAAGGGTATGAGTTCGATTGATTTTTGCTTTTTACAAATGACCAAAAAGCGCGAGGATTTGACTTTATACATTTTTCAGTATTAGTTATATATATCCCGTACATTTCATTTTCCATAGCACGCGCTCTTTCTCGTAATAAAATAAACGAGTCGCGGTCGTATGTGTTACCATAAATTTTATATTTTTTGTGAAATTTAGCTTTTTCTCGGAGGAGTTTAATCAAAGGCCGCTTATACCAAATCGGGTACCTACGGGTGGGGATAACTAGTTTAGTGGCAACGTAGGTATCACGCAAGCTATACAAAGTACTGTAAACAAAGGAAACAGCTTCTTCAATATTTCTACTACCGAGCTCAGAATGCCAGTCGACTACGTCTAGACAAGTACAAATAGAATCGAAATCGCCTTTGTGGTACATATACTTAGTGTAAGGACGCGGTTTGAGGGAATGTATTTCAACAAATTCCGCGGTGGTTACAACCGAACGGTGGTGGGGGTCTTCCGTAACTAGAGGACAATCACATTCATCAACAGTTACATCACTATTAGAAAAAATTAAGTCCAACAACCGACCATAACTAGCGTTAACGTATGAGTTATACTGCAGAAGATTACCTGTATTCATGTTATCAATAAATTCAAACTGATGCGAACCTTGGAGATTAGTAGGGGTTAGTGAAATTCCGTCATTAATATCAATAGTCCATGTTACAAGGGGCATATTAAAGTCTCCAAATACAATAATTTTGTCTAGCGGGTTCTCTAACGCTATTTTCGATAGATTTCTAGCAAAGTTGACTAATTGCTTGGACATCGAATTACCTAAACTCTCATCGCAAATATATACCACACCGATATGCATTTTGTAGGTAGATCTTGTGTTACGGTTCTTTAATGATAAGGATACCCATAAATCCTCAGCACTAGAAGACCACTCCCGCCGCATCTCGGCCACCAGCTCCCGGCGGTGATGATGGAATTGCAACATAACTTTTAAAAGCCGGTGAAACACCGGTACTTTAAGTCCTTCAGAGGCTGTTTAACGCCTACATCGTTTATTGTACCACGTCTTAAGGGTGGTACAGGAGTTTGATGGTACTGTTCCATAAGAAGGGTGACAAAGCCCTTCTTAATATCTATATGCTCATCTCACTGCTAAGCCACATTTATAAGTAGTTTTTGAGCGTGATCACTAACCGTTTTGCTCGAAGGTTTGACGACTTCCAGCCTCCCGAACATGCCGGGTTTCGAAAAGGCTTTAGTACCGTAGACCACATACAAATGCTCCGGTAGATTATCCACAAGACCGAAGAGTATAATCGGTTATGTATAGTGTTTGTGGACTATGAAAAAGCTTTCGAATCAGTAGAAGCCTGGGCAGTGCTACAGTCTCTTTGGTCCGGTTCATCCACTACCGGTATATTGATGTGTTGAAGTGTTTGTATAGCAAAGCCACCATGTCTATCCGACTCCAGAACGGGAGGAATTGAGATTGTGATTGTGATCTGGTGATCTTGGAAAAGGGGTAAGATAGGGAGACGTTATCTATCTGAAACTGTTCACCTTTGTACTGGAGGATATATTCAAGTTCTTGGACAGGGAATTAAAGTCGCCATTAAAGTAGATGCCATATCTGCATCTACTTTAATGGCGATCATTTCACTCACCTTTTGTTTGTTGACGATATAGTCCTTATAGCTGAATTGCTAGAAGACCTAAGCAAGATACTCAGTGACTTCAACACAGGTGACAGGTGGGTCCTAAAATTAACATGAGTCAGAAAAACACCATGTCAAACGCCTATGTAACACCCATGCCCGGCAATCTTGAAAACGATGTCATCGAAGTTATAGACCACTTACGTCTACCTATGCTAGATGGTCCAACTAAGTAAATTCAACTTCGATAAAGAGGTCAGCCGACGAATCCAATTTTTTTAGAATTTTTTTCCGAGCAGCGTTCGGGAAGCTTCGAAATATCTTGTCAAAGATAACGCAGATCCTCAAAACGAAAGTATTTTTTCGAATGTTTAATCTGTGTTTGTCATCAGTGTTGATCTACGGATCTGAGATGTGGTCGCTGACTGTAGGACTTATGAATAAGTTTAAAGTTGCACAGCTAGCTATGGAAAGAGCTATGCTTGGAATATCCTCGCGCAATAAAATCCGGATTAGGGATATCCGTTAGCGAATTAAAGTTACTGATAAAGCTCTCAAAATTAGCTAGTTGAAGTGGAAGTGGGCAGACCACAAAGCATGTAGAACCGATAACCACTGGAGAGCAAAGGTTCTCCCATGACGACCACGATTAAACGCGAAACGAATTGTGGGAAGACATCTCACTCGATGGACCGACGACATTGGAGGTTACGAGAAGGCCTTTTTTCAACAGTGTACGTATGTAGGCTGAATATTTGAATGATGACAGGTTGTTAATGATGGACTACTTTAGAAGATCTAATAATGAGCAGCTGCGGTTTTTGTTATGAATATAATACAAAAAATTATATATAGTAAATATATTGTAATTTTAATTTTTATTCAGCTCCATTTAGCGTAAAAATAATCGAGAAACTTTATAGTTATTCTAGATTTGAAATTTTAGCCTTTGAACCTTCTTAGGCTTGGCTCAAGAAGAACTCGGTGCCACATGAACCGGAAAAAGCTTTGTTCGGGGACAAATCGGAATCAGACCCATGGCACAAAGTTACTAACTTGGTTTGGGGACGTCAGGCTTACGAATAGTTCAGTGAAATAAATTTCGATAAAATTTCCAAAGTTTTCCAACTTCAACAAAATTAACAATTATTGTAAAATATTTTTGATTAATTATACTTATATTACGAATAGTTCAGTGAAATAATTTTCGATAAAATTTCCAAAGTTTTCCAAACTCAACAAAATTAACAATTATTGTTAAATATTCATTAATGTTATTATAAGAACATTGCGAATTTGTAGACTTTAGCTCGTTTTACTTCAATCTACAAATTGACTGTTCGAATTATGTTTGCACCCTGAATATATAGAGATTTGAAGACTTATATTACTGCTCACAGGTTTAGAACGGAAAGTGCCAACAGACAACGGAAATTTCCAACTCGCCGCACTAAACTCTGTGGACCGCAGAATCAGGATACTTAACTATCGACGAGTATCTTGCCAATGCAAGGTTTGAAAGCTTGCGTGAGCGTAGGCATTCACTCCATTGTTGGACCTTGACCAGGCAAGCATCGAAGTCAATGCTGTCCAAACGTCCGCAAACTCACAAATGAGAAAATTTACTTTACTACCCTCTGTGCGTCTGCTTGCAAACCATTTCATCAGATGCTACGCCTCATAACCTATGCTTTGAAAACCCTGTTCATTCTTCATAAACCATTAAATACCGCTGAAATCCCAGAGATGGCGCAGTTAACTATGCGAGTCATAAAGTGTTAATTTTTTATTGCGATGGAACGATAATGATGGTTCATTTTATTTTCAGTTGGGACCAGGGGATAGAGAAAATTACCAAACCACTAAATAAATCATTCAAAGTTCGTGGCAGGTCATTCATCATACGGGCGAAATGCCTCCAAGTTTCACCATAAAAACACCGTTTAGAAAAGATCCAAGAAGTATTTTATCTCATTAGCAACCTCAAAAAATTCACCTGAAGCACTTTTAATTGGCTTTTTAAATCACTGAAAGCTTTTATGTGTTGCAAAAATAGGAAAGGCTTCGTTTTAAATTATTCAACTTGGTCAGATTAAAATTGAGTTAAAAGTTGCAATGAGATTGGTTAATAATAATTATTATTTTTTAATAAAAAACCCAGTACCTAGGAAGATAATAATATTCGTAATAATTTCACACAGCGCAACTTAGGCGCTCTCATATTGATATACATAAACAAGATGACAAATAAAATAACAATAAGTAGCAGCAGACTCACGACTTTTTCTCCTTCAAGGATTCCTCGGGTGTAGTCAGAGGCACGTCCAAACTTACGTTCTGCATATGCTCGCGGTTCCCAAGTATTCTGTTAGCCCATCGCCGCTTAGCAGAATACGTCCCAGTGACACATGCCATTTGGATTTTTGGCCCTAGAGACATGCCGGTTTCCTCACAATGTACAGT
This sequence comes from Venusia cambrica, assembly GCA_951394065.1. Taxonomy (NCBI): domain Eukaryota; kingdom Metazoa; phylum Arthropoda; class Insecta; order Lepidoptera; family Geometridae; genus Venusia; species Venusia cambrica. The sequence goes on from OX596056.1 coordinate 10,131,946, forward strand.
CACACTCACAATGACCTTCACAGTCAGAGCATAAATATGATATGCATATGTCATGAGAAAAAAAGCTTTACGATTGGGTTTAAATCTACAACTACCGGATTGGAAGGCGGGCTCAAACCCACTTGACCGTTTCCGCAACCGTTCTCCTATGACCGATTTGCCATCGGACTATTCGTGACCCCATACAGCTCTAGGATATAATACTTTTATGCATTTTATAACAATGCTTATCATACAATACAACACACAAACGCAGGATAATCATCCATATTCATCAGACAAATATTTGTCCCGAGTGGGAATCTAACCCAAAACCTACGGCGATACGATACCTATTTGATATTCAATGAATATAGATTACCAATTCTGGACCAATAACTTGGACCACGGTATAATTGATTGAAGCTTTACGCCAGACGAAGCATTTCTTTCGTCTATCATAAGTTACATGATATTGCTCTGCTAACACTGCTGCTATCTTTGAGATTGCTCGGAAAGGTTGGTACTATTTTGTATACCCAAAGACCTGTGATTTAGGTGTAGATCAAATAGACTGAGAAGGTTTAGGGAGTGAAGTATTACCTACCTAAAAAAAAAAAAGAAAGCCCATGAAGCTCTATACTGTCATAGATCGGAAACAAATATCTATCACGGAAGCATACTAATCGTATTGTATGTCATTTATTTCAGACATAGGTATAACCGTAATAACCAATATCCTAAGTGATTTAATCGAAAATATATGTCATCATAGCTCCTAGCCACGGCTCTTTAGTCGATTGGCCCTGCTCAAACTGGCCCCTCGAGTCCAGTTGACCTAATGCACCTCCGACACAGTAGATACTCATGTTTCAAAACGTATACTATACTCGTACGCTTATTAATTAACATTCCATGAATCTAACTTTCCTATAAGCAGCGGATAACTTCATTGCTTAGTAACTTTGCACGTTAGCAAAGTGATATAATGTATGTGTGCAATGCGCGCTGGTAGTTTGTTATTGTTGGAATAAAGTTGTTCATTTGCACGGAAGTATCCGGGACAATGTATTACAGAAACTACATTGCTATGTTCCGGCACTTCCGGTTTCATAGATGATTATCTCCTCGTTTTCGGAAGCCGATTAAATGAACGCGAGGTGTCGTATGATAGTCCCACAAAGGATATCGCACGCCTGCAAAAATTGAGGCATATTTTTTCATGCAAAGCTAGTAAATGATGCGTACTTATATAAATACAGCTTTTTAAATAAATAGCAACTCTAACTTAAGATATTAGGTCTTAAAATGCAAAGTAAGCTATTGTTGTTACGATCTTGACAGACAACGAGTAACTGAATGAAAATTACTGCTCCGGTGCGTATTGGTGGAATTTTAGGTAAGACACATTCGAGCGGATAGTGCGAATTCCTGTGTTTTTGTCTAAGATAGGACCTTATATGAGCGAAGAATCCGACGTTCACAAACAAACATATTAGATTTGATTCGATCATAACTTTGGTCTCATCATTAGCACGCGCAATCTTTCGACTAACATTTTTTCGAGAGACTAATAAGTCTTGAGTGTTTTTTTTGCAGCATTAGCATATTTAGCATTAGATAAGATAAATTAAGATGATTTGAAATGAACGACTGTTCTGGAAATCGCACAAAGCCAAATACTAGTTAACATAATGGTTACTCAAATATTAGATACTTCCAACCCGTGGAAATTTCCTAGTCATTAGGTTATATGGTTGTGACGTCATAAGGGATTCCCATTACACCGTTAGCACGTAATACTGCCGCACGAACGGGTAATACCTCCATAGTGATAACTTGTGCCGCGAAAGCATAGTTTTATTACTCACACGCATTCGCCCTAGGGGAATTGTGTACTGATTTTTGCTATGGCGCTAAGCCCGATTTACACTCGTCAAGTAGTTAGCAAAGTTGGAAAGTGAGTAAAAACTGGTGTAGTCAGCACACCAGTCTTTACTCACTTTCCAAGCTGACATATCGATGGACTACTAAACATAATTAGCCAGTTATAGTCATTTATTCATAAGTTATCGTTATACGCCAAACTACAACTACAATATGTGTACTTAAGTAATAAAGTATAGGTATAGCAATGATACAGCATCTGTTTTTCGTCTATCGGGTAATATTCAGCGTGGCAATGCAGTGTCTTGGGCACGATTCAGTCTGGAACAGTTGAGTTACCTATAGGCCGTTTGTAACGGTCCTTATGTAATTTGACTGATTCCTTTGTACATAGTAAGTTTAATTGTTTTTTTTTTTGTTATTTTGATTGGACATTCACTGACAGATAGAAGTAAGAGATGACTCGTCCCACAGGCCTACGGCTCATTTGTTTACGGCCAATATTGGCGTGGCGGTCATGGCTTAGACGCTGACCACTTTATCTCAAAGCAGACTAAGAAAGTCGTACCAGAAAGAGGGTAGTAACTTCCTTTTGTGTGTTATATACCTAAGGTAATTTTAACTAAGATTTCTCACATATTATTTCAAAGCTGTTCATCATCCTAATATTATTAAATAATTTCGGATGCAGAAAAGGGCCGAACGGGCTATTAAACGGATATGGAGTGACGAAACAGTGAGACCACATTTCAAAGAATTAGGGATTCTCACGTTGCCCGGTATAGCTATCTCACAAGTGGCACTATACGTCAGAAAAAAACTAGGTTTTTACGCGAATCACGGTCATTTCGCATATCAGACGCGTAATCAGCACAAACTTGTGGCCTTGCCACGAACCCTCGAGTCCATCAAAGTGTACAATAAACTGCTCGAGTCCATCAAAGATGCGCCAAACTACGCTATCTTAAAAAATAGACTAAATAGCTGGCTCATCGACAAGACTTTTTAAAAATATGATGACTAATATCAAAATAACTGGAATTATATAGAACTGTACCAGTACAGCAAATAATTCACTGGAACAAGATACTAGCACCGTCTCAAACACCCCTCCACCCAGATGATATAGCCTGAAACGTGATCTGTTTCAATAAAGCTTACGTGCGTTCTTTTTTTACAAAATAAAGATGGAGGAGGATGACTCGCTTTAGTAGAAAACACCAAGTCATATGAACGTTGATCAGAATTAGAAGTATAGGACAGACGGACAACAATACTTACAACGACAATAGTCCTGAAAGAATAGGTTTGTCTGTCTATCTGACAAGAGCGCTTCATTTAAATGAGTTTTTACTTCCTTGTCAAGCGAGCTGGTGGTCAAACGTTTGGCTAACATAACTTAACCATGGGTTACTTTTAATATCAGGCTTGCCAGATAATAGGCCTCCAGTTTGCAGTTTTGAATATTACATTATTTGCGGAAATAAACAAAATGTAGGTACATTCTTCACTGAAGGGAGAATGTGACCATTTACCAACAGCCTAGGGCCTTAATACACACAAGTTGGAAATAGTACTTTCTCCCGCGAAATACTCAATCGATATAAGATTTCTTATACATATAACCTTATCAGTATGTTTTTTTTTTTTTTATGAAGATGGTTTTCTAACCTACCTTGATAAAGAAGCTTTTGTTCTTCCTCAGGATATTATATACCTATTTGTCTTATATCATTAGTATCCGTTTAGTTTATTTGTAAAAATGGTAACAACCTGCTTTTTTAAAATATATGACATTGGTTCGGATTTATCTTAAGAAACATTTGGATTAACATCAATGATTAATTGCGTATTCCAAAGTATCATTAATCAAGTCATTCAGAAAAACATTTCCATTTAATTTTCGGTTTACTAACACGAAAATATACGTACCCAAATTTAACACATTCAATTTTCTAAAACTTTATTAGCTTACCCCGCGTAATTTTAATTGCGTAAAGTTTTCAAAATATGACAGTGCCTAGCCCAGTATGGGTTTAAGTGGCAGATGTTTTGTGAAAAAGCATCCAAGAATCTAGTTGTATTCTTTGTTAAATAGTCATAGATTATTATGTGGGCATTGCTGGCAGTTGTTAATATGTATTAACAACTTTATGTGTATCTGTTATATTTTAAAATGTATATTGTGGCGGTATGATGTTAACCAAATAAACAAAAATAAAATTTAAATCAAAATAATGATGTTGCAAAACTAATGTTAAACTTTGGTCTATTAGCTTTATCAGCTCAGTTTGTTGAGGATTCCGGGTGAAGTGCGCCTCCACCTACGGCCTTATTGCAACTTGTGTAACCGGATGAGATGAAGGCCAAGTGCTTACCTAACTCACCTTACATCAACACCTGCTCGTCCCGGTATGTCCACTCTTGATAGGTACATTATTAATAACTATGTAAATTAATTTAAGAAACTATAATCACCACATCTAACATAAGAAGGTATAACAGGAAGTAAGAGATAGAGAAAGTAGAAGATGGCTTAACCGCCTCTGTGGTCTAGTGGTTTGCCCACCGGTGTCAGATCCAGAGGTCCCGGGTTTGATTCCCAAAGGAGTACAATATTGTGCATGATTTGGTTGGTGGTCATATTTTGTTTAAGTCCGCCTAGTTGCTACCACCATCTTACCTTATTCTGTCACCAGAAAATTAATACCTTCTTTTTTTTTATTCAATTCTTTACTAGGAGACGGAACAAGCAAGTAGCCCACCTGATTTTAAGTGCCCTCTTGCCTATAATAATGCCTTACTGCGTAGGTCAAATTCACAAGGACCATAGCCTACACGGCACTATATTGCGCCCGTCAACTTGAGGCATAAAGGTGTTAAGCCATTAAATCCTTCAAATCAGAACACAGCAATGCTGCTTGGCGGCTGAAATTGGCATGTTGGTAGTACTTCTCCGGACGAGCCCTTTCACAAGGGGCTCTACTACTCGCTTTACTTAAATAGATGTAAGAATAATGTACAACTACAGAAACTTTGCCAAGTGTACACAGACGATTGCTCGTAGACTCGCATTCATCTCTCAGAAATACAGCCGCTGTCCCAAATGACTGTTTAATGGGGTTCGAATCACTTTGGTTAGTGAAACTTACTGCAAGGCTGTGTTGCTGAATCCGAGTGTAACCTTAATGACTTTTATTCCTTTTATTCTTTAGGTACACGTTTTTTTTTGCTCGAGAGTATTTTGTATAATTTATATAGTTTTTCCAATGTTATGTATAAGTATGTTCATAAAATACGGAGACAAAATTCATGAATATAGAACTAGTGTAAGATAGCAGATGTGAGAATGCAGTTATTAGGCAGTAATTTTTTTAATATAACAAGCAGAATTTTATTATGCAGAAATGACGTTCAATAACGGTCAGTAAAACAGTTTTTTTTCACTTTGCAACCCACACTTGCTTGATATTCAAAGAAAGAAAAACTTGGAATTCATAGAAAAACATAATGCTTTAAATCTAAATTACATCCCTCAGGAGATAATAAAATTCAATTATTCGCTGTCTGACAAGATCGCAACGAAAAGTAGCATACCAATGAATTGCTTAATTTCTTAAGTAAGAGTTGTTATGGAAATTATTGTTATTTGAAAAGCAGTTAGTATGATTAGTAGGATAGCTGTTTGTAGGAATTCATGAAAATTGCAAAACTTTCGTTTATTTGTTCACGTATATAAATTTACGTTATGGCGGTCGCGGCAAGTCAATCGATGGAGGAAGCTCAGATCGCAGTTTGTGACGTCGTTCGGAGGAGGCCACTGTTCAGCAGTGGACATGTTTTTGGATGATATAATGATGATGAGCGTATAGTACGTCACGAAGACACGAATAAAATTCGAAATGAATAAACACAACTTGATTTGTTTTGATTTTTCAATATTTATTTTGTATGAAATCCTGACAGAATGTTTGCGAATATTTTGCAGATATCCAGAATATATTATCATCCCATCAATAAAACGCAGCATCCAGCACAGTATATTCACAAATGTCTATGGGACAAGTTACTGAATACAGCGACTGCCTAAAAAATCTTATGAACTAAACAATCAGAAACCTTGTTTCTTGCAAGGAAAGTGCCAGGACTGGTAAGATTCCTGCGATGAATAGACTGGAGACATCAAGTCCAAAAACTTTGTATACATTTGTATTTTGTATAGTACAAACTTTGTTTAGTATAGATTGCCTTTCAGCGATAAGACTGACCATTGTTACGTGTTTATGTGTTATTGTGTAGGTGTTTGGTTACGATTAATTAATATAACGATTAATTTTAAATAAAAACGATTAATAATGTTCTATTTAAATCTTCTTTTTATATACCAAAATACTTACTTTGATCATGAAATTTTTAAGCAGTTATTTTGGTATTCTGCAAAATTTTCAATGACATGGGTTTGGCCGGTGTAGCCAACGTATCTAAATCCCAATATTCGGCGTGAGATGGACCTTATATTACATAGACAATAGACTTTAAAAAGTTAAATTTGTCAACGACATTTTAACTTACAAGTCAATACCTAAGCAAAACAAACAAATGTTTTCTTTGTTTATTATTTTAACTCATTTCTCTCGAGAATTCAGGATATATCTGAAAAACCACAGCTCTACTAAGGTTTACAGCCTTAGTGGAGTAGGTTCTTTTCATAGTGCATATTGAAGCTCTCTTTGATTTCCTAGAGTGCCACGACTCTAGGAAGTGACTACACATGAGTTGGCGCTTGGTCACGTCCACAGTAGCAAGAGCCACAATTTCTCAAGATAGCTTTGGGCAGCTTGTGCTGCAGCTACTGACAGACAGGCTCGGTCAACTTATGAGTATTATGGCGCAAAAGGTTATGGAGTAAAACATACTTCATTACTTTAACAGGCCTCATAGCTCAGGTAGTAGTAACTCTGCCTTCTGCGCTGTAGGTTGTGGGTTCGATTCCCACCCAGAACAAACATTCGTGTGATGAATATAAATGTTTGTTATGGGTTTGGGTGTTGTATTATATGATAAGTATGTATTTAAAAAAAAAAATTAAGTATTCCATCCGTATCTAGTTCCCATATTAAAAGCTATGCTTAGTTTGGGGCTAGATGGCGCTGTGTGAAATAAATGTCCTGCAATATTTATATTTATTTGTTTATTACATACATTTAATAGCAATTTTCAATGCTATATTTAATAAAGATTGCGGAAGTAAGCACACTTTTATGATGGTGATGTTATTTTTACTAATACATCAACGATGTCGACGTCGGCGGGTGATATCTACTTCTGACTTTAAATAAGGGCGTTGGAGTCGCGACGCATTGCACAGCATTTCCCTGCAATAAGTTTAAATCAAGTAAATTCAAATAACAAGAAGAACATGAACGCTGCATACCGTTTTCTCTGCAATAGAGTTAAACGAAACTGGAACCGTCTACCTAAAGTTGTTACCGTCACCTCTGTATATATTACCTAATAGGACATATTTACATTAGTAAATGATTAAAATATATTTATACATTTGAATTTAATTTCTCCTGTCCATCACCTGTCAACACTGCCGTCCTAAAGAAGAAGGACGCATCTAACATTTTTTTCGAAAATGAGTTGCATACATATTCGGAATCAGCAAAAAAAGACGCATCTACTGGTACTTGACTTTTTTCAGGAAGACCTGAAAAAATCGCAACCCTATTATTTGCACTAGTAAATGAGACTTACCAGCTATTAAGTCTTGAAGATTACTAAATAAAAAAGGCGGTGAGATAACAAAATTCGCCTTTAAAATTCTGCCTTGTTTCATACATAGTTTTTTGTATGACATCGCGATACCCTGCAACAATATACGTAAAAAGCAACCTTTGCACTTTGATACCATTATGACTAATTCATAGACGAAATAACGATTATGGGTTGTCCAAAAATAGCAGAATATAAAATTTTGTCCACTCGATCTTTTGTCGAATCGATTGCTATGTCATTGATTAGCAGAATACGAAAATTTGACTCTCCTTGTTCAATGATCGTCAAAGTCAATTCAATGGCAGTCATATAAAATAGATTGGGTTAGTAGAATACCAAAAGGCATCAACGATAGCTATTCTGCGATGAAATCATTGTCATTGTGAAACAATTGATTTAGTAGAATTGGGCCCCTGGCTATCATACCACTT
>OX596057.1:2500-17500 GCA_951394065.1 Venusia cambrica
ACCTAACCTAACCTAACCTAACCTAACCTAACCTAACCTAACCTAACCTAACCTAACCTAACCTAACCTAACCTAACCTAACCTAACCTAACCTAACCTAACCTAACCTAACCTAACCTAACCTAACCTAACCTAACCTAACCTAACCTAACCTAACCTAACCTAACCTAACCTAACCTAACCTAACCTAACCTAACCTAACCTAACCTAACCTAACCTAACCTAACCTAACCTAACCTAACCTAACCTAACCTAACCTAACCTAACCTAACCTAACCTAACCTAACCTAACCTAACCTAACCTAACCTAACCTAACCTAACCTAACCTAACCTAACCTAACCTAACCTAACCTAACCTAACCTAACCTAACCTAACCTAACCTAACCTAACCTAACCTAACCTAACCTAACCTAACCTAACCTAACCTAACCTAACCTAACCTAACCTAACCTAACCTAACCTAACCTAACCTAACCTAACCTAACCTAACCTAACCTAACCTAACCTAACCTAACCTAACCTAACCTAACCTAACCTAACCTAACCTAACCTAACCTAACCTAACCTAACCTAACCTAACCTAACCTAACCTAACCTAACCTAACCTAACCTAACCTAACCTAACCTAACCTAACCTAACCTAACCTAACCTAACCTAACCTAACCTAACCTAACCTAACCTAACCTAACCTAACCTAACCTAACCTAACCTAACCTAACCTAACCTAACCTAACCTAACCTAACCTAACCTAACCTAACCTAACCTAACCTAACCTAACCTAACCTAACCTAACCTAACCTAACCTAACCTAACCTAACCTAACCTAACCTAACCTAACCTAACCTAACCTAACCTAACCTAACCTAACCTAACCTAACCTAACCTAACCTAACCTAACCTAACCTAACCTAACCTAACCTAACCTAACCTAACCTAACCTAACCTAACCTAACCTAACCTAACCTAACCTAACCTAACCTAACCTAACCTAACCTAACCTAACCTAACCTAACCTAACCTAACCTAACCTAACCTAACCTAACCTAACCTAACCTAACCTAACCTAACCTAACCTAACCTAACCTAACCTAACCTAACCTAACCTAACCTAACCTAACCTAACCTAACCTAACCTAACCTAACCTAACCTAACCTAACCTAACCTAACCTAACCTAACCTAACCTAACCTAACCTAACCTAACCTAACCTAACCTAACCTAACCTAACCTAACCTAACCTAACCTAACCTAACCTAACCTAACCTAACCTAACCTAACCTAACCTAACCTAACCTAACCTAACCTAACCTAACCTAACCTAACCTAACCTAACCTAACCTAACCTAACCTAACCTAACCTAACCTAACCTAACCTAACCTAACCTAACCTAACCTAACCTAACCTAACCTAACCTAACCTAACCTAACCTAACCTAACCTAACCTAACCTAACCTAACCTAACCTAACCTAACCTAACCTAACCTAACCTAACCTAACCTAACCTAACCTAACCTAACCTAACCTAACCTAACCTAACCTAACCTAACCTAACCTAACCTAACCTAACCTAACCTAACCTAACCTAACCTAACCTAACCTAACCTAACCTAACCTAACCTAACCTAACCTAACCTAACCTAACCTAACCTAACCTAACCTAACCTAACCTAACCTAACCTAACCTAACCTAACCTAACCTAACCTAACCTAACCTAACCTAACCTAACCTAACCTAACCTAACCTAACCTAACCTAACCTAACCTAACCTAACCTAACCTAACCTAACCTAACCTAACCTAACCTAACCTAACCTAACCTAACCTAACCTAACCTAACCTAACCTAACCTAACCTAACCTAACCTAACCTAACCTAACCTAACCTAACCTAACCTAACCTAACCTAACCTAACCTAACCTAACCTAACCTAACCTAACCTAACCTAACCTAACCTAACCTAACCTAACCTAACCTAACCTAACCTAACCTAACCTAACCTAACCTAACCTAACCTAACCTAACCTAACCTAACCTAACCTAACCTAACCTAACCTAACCTAACCTAACCTAACCTAACCTAACCTAACCTAACCTAACCTAACCTAACCTAACCTAACCTAACCTAACCTAACCTAACCTAACCTAACCTAACCTAACCTAACCTAACCTAACCTAACCTAACCTAACCTAACCTAACCTAACCTAACCTAACCTAACCTAACCTAACCTAACCTAACCTAACCTAACCTAACCTAACCTAACCTAACCTAACCTAACCTAACCTAACCTAACCTAACCTAACCTAACCTAACCTAACCTAACCTAACCTAACCTAACCTAACCTAACCTAACCTAACCTAACCTAACCTAACCTAACCTAACCTAACCTAACCTAACCTAACCTAACCTAACCTAACCTAACCTAACCTAACCTAACCTAACCTAACCTAACCTAACCTAACCTAACCTAACCTAACCTAACCTAACCTAACCTAACCTAACCTAACCTAACCTAACCTAACCTAACCTAACCTAACCTAACCTAACCTAACCTAACCTAACCTAACCTAACCTAACCTAACCTAACCTAACCTAACCTAACCTAACCTAACCTAACCTAACCTAACCTAACCTAACCTAACCTAACCTAACCTAACCTAACCTAACCTAACCTAACCTAACCTAACCTAACCTAACCTAACCTAACCTAACCTAACCTAACCTAACCTAACCTAACCTAACCTAACCTAACCTAACCTAACCTAACCTAACCTAACCTAACCTAACCTAACCTAACCTAACCTAACCTAACCTAACCTAACCTAACCTAACCTAACCTAACCTAACCTAACCTAACCTAACCTAACCTAACCTAACCTAACCTAACCTAACCTAACCTAACCTAACCTAACCTAACCTAACCTAACCTAACCTAACCTAACCTAACCTAACCTAACCTAACCTAACCTAACCTAACCTAACCTAACCTAACCTAACCTAACCTAACCTAACCTAACCTAACCTAACCTAACCTAACCTAACCTAACCTAACCTAACCTAACCTAACCTAACCTAACCTAACCTAACCTAACCTAACCTAACCTAACCTAACCTAACCTAACCTAACCTAACCTAACCTAACCTAACCTAACCTAACCTAACCTAACCTAACCTAACCTAACCTAACCTAACCTAACCTAACCTAACCTAACCTAACCTAACCTAACCTAACCTAACCTAACCTAACCTAACCTAACCTAACCTAACCTAACCTAACCTAACCTAACCTAACCTAACCTAACCTAACCTAACCTAACCTAACCTAACCTAACCTAACCTAACCTAACCTAACCTAACCTAACCTAACCTAACCTAACCTAACCTAACCTAACCTAACCTAACCTAACCTAACCTAACCTAACCTAACCTAACCTAACCTAACCTAACCTAACCTAACCTAACCTAACCTAACCTAACCTAACCTAACCTAACCTAACCTAACCTAACCTAACCTAACCTAACCTAACCTAACCTAACCTAACCTAACCTAACCTAACCTAACCTAACCTAACCTAACCTAACCTAACCTAACCTAACCTAACCTAACCTAACCTAACCTAACCTAACCTAACCTAACCTAACCTAACCTAACCTAACCTAACCTAACCTAACCTAACCTAACCTAACCTAACCTAACCTAACCTAACCTAACCTAACCTAACCTAACCTAACCTAACCTAACCTAACCTAACCTAACCTAACCTAACCTAACCTAACCTAACCTAACCTAACCTAACCTAACCTAACCTAACCTAACCTAACCTAACCTAACCTAACCTAACCTAACCTAACCTAACCTAACCTAACCTAACCTAACCTAACCTAACCTAACCTAACCTAACCTAACCTAACCTAACCTAACCTAACCTAACCTAACCTAACCTAACCTAACCTAACCTAACCTAACCTAACCTAACCTAACCTAACCTAACCTAACCTAACCTAACCTAACCTAACCTAACCTAACCTAACCTAACCTAACCTAACCTAACCTAACCTAACCTAACCTAACCTAACCTAACCTAACCTAACCTAACCTAACCTAACCTAACCTAACCTAACCTAACCTAACCTAACCTAACCTAACCTAACCTAACCTAACCTAACCTAACCTAACCTAACCTAACCTAACCTAACCTAACCTAACCTAACCTAACCTAACCTAACCTAACCTAACCTAACCTAACCTAACCTAACCTAACCTAACCTAACCTAACCTAACCTAACCTAACCTAACCTAACCTAACCTAACCTAACCTAACCTAACCTAACCTAACCTAACCTAACCTAACCTAACCTAACCTAACCTAACCTAACCTAACCTAACCTAACCTAACCTAACCTAACCTAACCTAACCTAACCTAACCTAACCTAACCTAACCTAACCTAACCTAACCTAACCTAACCTAACCTAACCTAACCTAACCTAACCTAACCTAACCTAACCTAACCTAACCTAACCTAACCTAACCTAACCTAACCTAACCTAACCTAACCTAACCTAACCTAACCTAACCTAACCTAACCTAACCTAACCTAACCTAACCTAACCTAACCTAACCTAACCTAACCTAACCTAACCTAACCTAACCTAACCTAACCTAACCTAACCTAACCTAACCTAACCTAACCTAACCTAACCTAACCTAACCTAACCTAACCTAACCTAACCTAACCTAACCTAACCTAACCTAACCTAACCTAACCTAACCTAACCTAACCTAACCTAACCTAACCTAACCTAACCTAACCTAACCTAACCTAACCTAACCTAACCTAACCTAACCTAACCTAACCTAACCTAACCTAACCTAACCTAACCTAACCTAACCTAACCTAACCTAACCTAACCTAACCTAACCTAACCTAACCTAACCTAACCTAACCTAACCTAACCTAACCTAACCTAACCTAACCTAACCTAACCTAACCTAACCTAACCTAACCTAACCTAACCTAACCTAACCTAACCTAACCTAACCTAACCTAACCTAACCTAACCTAACCTAACCTAACCTAACCTAACCTAACCTAACCTAACCTAACCTAACCTAACCTAACCTAACCTAACCTAACCTAACCTAACCTAACCTAACCTAACCTAACCTAACCTAACCTAACCTAACCTAACCTAACCTAACCTAACCTAACCTAACCTAACCTAACCTAACCTAACCTAACCTAACCTAACCTAACCTAACCTAACCTAACCTAACCTAACCTAACCTAACCTAACCTAACCTAACCTAACCTAACCTAACCTAACCTAACCTAACCTAACCTAACCTAACCTAACCTAACCTAACCTAACCTAACCTAACCTAACCTAACCTAACCTAACCTAACCTAACCTAACCTAACCTAACCTAACCTAACCTAACCTAACCTAACCTAACCTAACCTAACCTAACCTAACCTAACCTAACCTAACCTAACCTAACCTAACCTAACCTAACCTAACCTAACCTAACCTAACCTAACCTAACCTAACCTAACCTAACCTAACCTAACCTAACCTAACCTAACCTAACCTAACCTAACCTAACCTAACCTAACCTAACCTAACCTAACCTAACCTAACCTAACCTAACCTAACCTAACCTAACCTAACCTAACCTAACCTAACCTAACCTAACCTAACCTAACCTAACCTAACCTAACCTAACCTAACCTAACCTAACCTAACCTAACCTAACCTAACCTAACCTAACCTAACCTAACCTAACCTAACCTAACCTAACCTAACCTAACCTTTTTTTTTTTTTTTTTTTTTTAATGCGGAGAATGCGTTTAGGCACCATAGCCTCGTTGGGGACGAGGCCGTGTGTGGGACTCAACCCGTCCTAGCGACAGGCAATACCCACTAAACTCCGCAGTGACCCGCTATCGCCGAGTGGTGGTGTCGTGGGAATCTGGCTAAAGCCTTTACCGCCACAACACCACCAGCGATTGCCCCTTTACAGGGGCCCCACAGGCCCCCCCAGTGTGACTGGGGGGGGATGGCGGGAACAGCTGGGTCGCCAGGCTGTTCCCACCGTTCGGCGGGGATGAGGGTCTGTGCAATGGAGGCCGGTTGAACGCCCCTACGTTCCCAGCCCCCAGACCCTCATCTGATCCCACTGCCCGACAGGGTGGCCGAGTTGACCCTCCCTGCCGCGCCGCCAGCCTTGAAGGCCGGCCATCCCACGACCCGGAGGTCCGCTGAGTCCCTCACTGGGACTCCGCCACGCGGACGACCGCCTGTCCATCCACTGTGCCCTATGCATATATCATAGGGACACGCGGAGGACACCCTCGTGTCGGATTATTCGCTGCCGTCGATCACTTCCCACAAGTGGGAAGTGATCGACGGCACCCAGGGTACACCACGAGGAGGTTATCCGACCCAGTACCCCAACCGACCCAGTACCCCAACCTAACCTAACCTAACCTAACCTAACCTAACCTAACCTAACCTAACCTAACCTAACCTAACCTAACCTAACCTAACCTAACCTAACCTAACCTAACCTAACCTAACCTAACCTAACCTAACCTAACCTAACCTAACCTAACCTAACCTAACCTAACCTAACCTAACCTAACCTAACCTAACCTAACCTAACCTAACCTAACCTAACCTAACCTAACCTAACCTAACCTAACCTAACCTAACCTAACCTAACCTAACCTAACCTAACCTAACCTAACCTAACCTAACCTAACCTAACCTAACCTAACCTAACCTAACCTAACCTAACCTAACCTAACCTAACCTAACCTAACCTAACCTAACCTAACCTAACCTAACCTAACCTAACCTAACCTAACCTAACCTAACCTAACCTAACCTAACCTAACCTAACCTAACCTAACCTAACCTAACCTAACCTAACCTAACCTAACCTAACCTAACCTAACCTAACCTAACCTAACCTAACCTAACCTAACCTAACCTAACCTAACCTAACCTAACCTAACCTAACCTAACCTAACCTAACCTAACCTAACCTAACCTAACCTAACCTAACCTAACCTAACCTAACCTAACCTAACCTAACCTAACCTAACCTAACCTAACCTAACCTAACCTAACCTAACCTAACCTAACCTAACCTAACCTAACCTAACCTAACCTAACCTAACCTAACCTAACCTAACCTAACCTAACCTAACCTAACCTAACCTAACCTAACCTAACCTAACCTAACCTAACCTAACCTAACCTAACCTAACCTAACCTAACCTAACCTAACCTAACCTAACCTAACCTAACCTAACCTAACCTAACCTAACCTAACCTAACCTAACCTAACCTAACCTAACCTAACCTAACCTAACCTAACCTAACCTAACCTAACCTAACCTAACCTAACCTAACCTAACCTAACCTAACCTAACCTAACCTAACCTAACCTAACCTAACCTAACCTAACCTAACCTAACCTAACCTAACCTAACCTAACCTAACCTAACCTAACCTAACCTAACCTAACCTAACCTAACCTAACCTAACCTAACCTAACCTAACCTAACCTAACCTAACCTAACCTAACCTAACCTAACCTAACCTAACCTAACCTAACCTAACCTAACCTAACCTAACCTAACCTAACCTAACCTAACCTAACCTAACCTAACCTAACCTAACCTAACCTAACCTAACCTAACCTAACCTAACCTAACCTAACCTAACCTAACCTAACCTAACCTAACCTAACCTAACCTAACCTAACCTAACCTAACCTAACCTAACCTAACCTAACCTAACCTAACCTAACCTAACCTAACCTAACCTAACCTAACCTAACCTAACCTAACCTAACCTAACCTAACCTAACCTAACCTAACCTAACCTAACCTAACCTAACCTAACCTAACCTAACCTAACCTAACCTAACCTAACCTAACCTAACCTAACCTAACCTAACCTAACCTAACCTAACCTAACCTAACCTAACCTAACCTAACCTAACCTAACCTAACCTAACCTAACCTAACCTAACCTAACCTAACCTAACCTAACCTAACCTAACCTAACCTAACCTAACCTAACCTAACCTAACCTAACCTAACCTAACCTAACCTAACCTAACCTAACCTAACCTAACCTAACCTAACCTAACCTAACCTAACCTAACCTAACCTAACCTAACCTAACCTTTTTTTTTTTTTTTTTTTAATGCGGAGAATGCGTTTAGGCACCATAGCCTCGTTGGGGACGAGGCCGTGTGTGGGACTCCACCCGTCCTAGCGACAGGCAATACCCACTAAACTCCGCAGTGACCCGCTATCGCCGAGTGGTGGTGTCGTGGGAATCCGGCTAAAGCCTTTACCGCCACAACACCACCAGCGATTGCCCCTTTACAGGGGCCCCACAGGCCCCCCCAGTGTGACTGGGGGGGGATGGCGGGAACAGCTGGGTCGCCAGGCTGTTACCGCCGTTCGACGGGGATGAGGGCCTGTGCAATGGCGGCCGGTTGAACGCCCCTACGTTCCCGGCCTCCAGGCCCCCATCTAAACCATCAATGCCCGACAGGGTGGCCGAGTTGACCCTCCCTGCCGCGCCGCCAGCCTTGAAGGCCGGCCATCCCACGACCCGGAGGTCCGCTGAGTCCCTCACTGGGACTCCCCGCCACGCGGACGACCGCCTGTCCATCCACTGTGCCCTATGCTAACTTCATAGGGACACGTGGAGGACACCCTCGTGTCGGATTATTCGCTGCCGTCGATCACTTCCCACAAGTGGGAAGTGATCGACGGCACCCAGGGTACACCACGAGGAGGTTATCCGACCCAGTACCCCAACCTAACCTAACCTAACCTAACCTAACCTAACCTAACCTAACCTAACCTAACCTAACCTAACCTAACCTAACCTAACCTAACCTAACCTAACCTAACCTAACCTAACCTAACCTAACCTAACCTAACCTAACCTAACCTAACCTAACCTAACCTAACCTAACCTAACCTAACCTAACCTAACCTAACCTAACCTAACCTAACCTAACCTAACCTAACCTAACCTAACCTAACCTAACCTAACCTAACCTAACCTAACCTAACCTAACCTAACCTAACCCAAGTCGCGCTCTCCCCGCACCCGAGAGCGGCCACAAATACAAGTCCTTCCGCGCTAAAAAATTCCTTAAAATTGGTAAAATCAGTGTTTTATACAAGTGTAATACCATTTCGGAACCGCGCTGTGAAGGCGCACCTGCTTGTGAATTCAGTGTTGCAAAAAGTGAAAATTTGAACAAGATACGACTGAAAAAGTGATTTTCTCAAGAATTAAAAATCTTAAGTCTCGATTTTCTCGAGATTGGCAGCGACGACCTATCAATTTTTTGAAGGGTATCGGAGGGCCTCCTGAAGGCCTACACCTGGACACCTTTTGTCGATTTTTCCCGCCAAGGATGGCGGAATAATCGACAAAAAAACAAAAACCACGTGGACACGAGGTCATCGATCCGGAACAGCTGGAGAAATTTTGACTGCTGCATCACGAGTGGACTGCTGCCCTGACTACGGAGGCACTTTTGGAATTCTCTAAAGTTGAGTTTTGACTGAGATATTTAATTTTAAAATTTTTGCAAATTTCAGAACTCTATATCTCCGTAATTAAATCTTTTACATACTAATTTTAAATAAAAATTTTGAAGATATCAAGGCCCTCTGCCTGTAAAAATTTTTGAAAAAATTTTTTAATTGCCAGTTTTCGAATTAAAAATTTCTAAAAATTTCACCCTCACACGAGGTACCCTAAATAACAGAGTTAGAAAATTTTTTGAGTTAAATTCTATTAGTATATAATTAATTACAGCTAATTCTGAATTTACACGGACCTGGAAGAAATACTCTCCAAAATATAGGGGTTTGAAGAAAATTTGCATATTTTAAAAAATTATTACTCGATAAGTACATACTCTACCATAAAATTAATTTAGTGTTCTATTAGACCTTACTGTGGTGTACTATTGTACAAATTTTTAGAAATTATAATTGACAGGTTTCCAAGCTAGGATTTTTCAAAGATTTCAGACCCACACGAAATACTACTATACAGATAGCTAGAAAAAATTTTTTGACTAGGCTAGATAGAATTAAGTAGATAGATACTAAACTGTAAATTTTTAAAAATTTTTGTAGCTAAATAGGTTTTTTATTACATTTTTAAAGTTTTTTGTGGCATTTTGGGTAAATATTTAATCGGGGGGCAGAGTTTTTGAAAAAATAGTCCAATAAAGTGACCCGCATCCAAATTACCTCCAATTTGAGCCCAAACTCGGGGCATCTGGCGAAAAAACCGCCAAAGTTAGAATATCGGCGGCCATTTTGGACGCCATCTTGAAAAATTTGTTTCGTGTATAACTTTAGATACTGAAGTCGTATTGAGGCGAGGTTTTCTATATTGGCATTGGCAACACAGGCTCTACTGAACTACTGACATAATTACTCTACATAGAGTTGTTCAGAAACGATACCTTCTGACATCAGGAGAGCGTTTGTGGAACCCAGGTTATTGGAAAATCTCGAAACCTCAGGTCTCTACGACAAAAATTGACGTAGTTATAGCCAACATAAAATTCAGCGGCCATTTTGTTTTTGTATAGCCGCCATATTGGAAAGTTTGAAACCTTCGTATCTCCAGAACCAGGGCTCCTACCGACATAGGACTTTTTGTGGCTAGTAGAGCGCCTCAGTAGCTTTTAGATCAGCGTAAGTGACAGACTCTAAGTAGAGTCAAACATCAGAAACAAGAAATTTCTTAAAAATTTAGTCTGTTATAGCTTTAATATATTAACAGCACAACAAATAGGTTTACTGGTAATCTGACATATACACAGACCGACTCTACGTAGAGTCAAAAAATTTTTTACATTTATTTTCTTATATTTCTCTTTCTTATTTCATTTAGGCAAAAATTCCCTGCCTACACGTGTTTAGATATAAGCTAGTTAAGAAATTTACAATTTTATTTACAACTTTTACAAATTTACATTTTGACACTATTCTATATATACATATATTGACCCTCTGACTATGTTTCGCACACCGAAAAAACTTGCCGAAGAGATGAAGACGGGGTCCCCGACCTCACCGATCTCCCCAGCTGTAAGAGCAGGTCCCTCCCAAGCGGGAGACAGCACATTTGACCTGATCGACCTGACAAAAATATCGGTAGATGTCAGGAAAAGTGTGGAACGGCTGGAGCTGGTGGGAGGCACGGGTCAGCCTTCGCCCCAACAAAAAACCTCTACCGACGAACCAGTCTTAACAACTGGTATTGTAAGCACAAGCCCGAAGGAAAGAACGTACCCAGGCAAGAGGGTTCCTCAGATCTTAGTGGGTGTGAAGGCAGTCGTGCAGCCCCCAAAGGAGGAAGGGCTCAAAACCACAGCCGCCTCGAGACCAACTAGCCAGAAAACCAAGGAGAGCCCATTAAAAGTAGGAAAGCGAGCCGCCGAGGCACGAAAGTGTCTTGCCAAGGCTAAACATTACCTGGCACAAGGGCAAAACATAAGGAAAGATATAAAAACTGAGGTGACCATGGCGCTCGACAGACTCTACCAACTGACAAAGGAGGTCGAAGAGGAACAAACCATGGGTAAGCAGTGGAAAGAGGTAGGAGTACAGGTTCAAATGACAGGAACGTCTGGAGAAAGGGAGGGTGAACCAAAGGAGTACCCAGGATATAGGGAGGCAGAAGCAAAGGACTGCGCGGAAGGCATAGGCAAACAGCTTGAGAAAGCCAAAAGTGTGAGCTTTCCAATTAAAACTGAAGTTGCCCGCCTTACCGACCGACTTGTCCTGTTGGTCAAGGAGAGAAACCTCACTAAAGGAAGTAGGAAAGGTAGGGAAAAGGAAAAGGATGACGAGCAAATAGAAAAGCCTGTGGAGGGGGGGAGAGGAGATCATGTGGAGGTTCAGGACCTTAGGAAACAGATGGAAGAGCACTGTCACCTACTCAGAGAAAACACCCGGAGAATGGAGAGCCTTCAGGATGCTCTAGACCAGCAAAAGGAGATCTTGGAGAAAACCACATACGCAAGTGTGGCCGCAGGGCGGACAACAAGACAGCCTAACGAGCCGACCACGTTGCACTCCGTTGTGGTTTCTTCCAAGGACGATGAAGACTCCGGGGAAGAGGTCCTGAACCGGATACGGGAAGTGGTGAACGCGAAGGAAGGAGGAATAAGAGTTGACCGAGTCAGAAAGGCTAAAGATAGGAAGGTGATCGTGGGATGTCGGACAGAGGAAGACAGAAATAGAATAAGAGAAAGACTGAAAAAGGCTGAGAAACACCTACACGTCGAGGACATTAAAAATAAGGACCCCCTTCTGATCCTCAGAGATGTGCTTCAATACAACTCAGACGAAGACATCCTGAAGGCCCTGAGGAGTCAGAATGGAGGGATCTTCAAGAACCTCAGCGATAAGGAAATTAGACTGGAAGTGAGGTACAGAAGAAGAGGCAGGAACCCGCACCTCAGCCAAGTCGTGCTCAAGGTTTCCCCTCAAATTTGGAACCGTATGCTGGACGCAGGGGAGGTCCACATCGACCTCCAACGAGTGAAAGTGACGGATCAGTCACCTCTAGTCCAATGCTCACGGTGTCTAGCATACGGGCATGGCAGGCGTTTCTGTAAAGAAACGGTGGAAAAATGCAGCCATTGCGGGGGGCCACACATGAAGGCGAGCTGCGAGGACTGGATGGCTGGAATACCTCCTTCATGCTGTAACTGCACCCAGGCAAAGTTGGATAGGAAGGACCACAACGCCTTCAGCCAAGAATGCCCTGTCCGGAGGAAGTGGGACACCTTGGCACGAGCCTCTATAGCATACTGCTAAGGTGGTCCCAAGGGCACAATCGTCTCCAAACCCCCCCTCCAAAGTATACCGCGTAGTTCAAGCAAACCTCCAACGTAGACAGCTGGCCACTCAAGAGCTGATGCTGGAAGCGACCAGAAGGAACATATCAATCGCGCTCCTACAAGAACCGTACCTCGGGACCGCAGGTAGAGTGAGACAAAGCCAAGGAACCAGGGTTTACCAGTACGCGGGCCAGGACGACGTCAAGGTCAAGGCGGCCATTGTCGTGTTCGACGATGAACTTGACGTCATCCTGTACCCTGATCTGACTACACACAATGTTGTCGTAGTCAAAATTAGAACCAGCGCCTGGGAAATTGTATTTGTCTCATTCTACTTCGAGCCCGAAGGCTCAAAAAAGCCATACCAGCCGTACTTGGACCAACTGGAGAAAGTGCAAAAGAATATCAGAGTGGCCAAGGCTGTCTACGGAGGAGACGGAAACGCCCATAACACATGGTGGGGCTCCAACGAAGTAGATCACAGGGGAACCGACCTAGCAGGTACTCTCGGTGACATGGGCCTTCAGATCCTCAATAACAGCGATATCCCAACCTTCGACACAATAAGAGGAAACAGGCGGTACTCAAGCTTCGTCGACGTCACAGCCTGCACGTCGGATCTCCTCGGCTACGTGGAGGACTGGAAGGTGGACGAACATCTAGTAAACTCCGACCACAATGCCATCACTTTTGATCTAAGACTAAAGGAAGCGAGGGGCATGCACACTAATCGAACGACTAGACTCTACAACACTAAGAAAGCAAATTGGAGTCAGTTTCATGAGAAACTGACTCAATTACAGCGTGACAATGACATTGACAGTGACAAAATAGACAAAATTACAGAAACAGTACGACTAGAAGAGATGACAGAAAACTACATTGACTCGATTAGTAAAGCATGCAACCACGCGATTCCAAAAAAGAAGACAAACCAGAAATTTACCTTGCCATGGTGGTCGGAGGAACTCGCCCGCCTGAAGAAAGAAGTCCGCACGAAGAAGAGGAGAATCCGCTGCGCAGCGCCAGTCCGAAGAGGAAAAGTCATCCGGGAGTACCTGAAATCAAAAGAGGATTATGAGCAAAAGGTGAAAAAAGCGCAAATAGACAGTTGGAAGGAGTTTTGTGGGAAACAAGATAGGGAGGGGATGTGGGATAGCATTTATAGGGTGATAGGGAGGACAACAAACAGGCAGGAGGACCTGCCGTTGGTAAAAGACGGGAAGCCGCTGACTCCCCAGCAATCCGCGCTGTTGCTTGCAGAAACCTTTTATCCGGAGGATAGGCACGAGCAAGACAACGCGGACCATCGATACACAAGGGGATTAGCAAACAAGGTAAACGGCCCGGGCCATGATGAGAAGCATGACCCACCGTTTACCTTAGATGAAGTCATTTCAGCGGCAGAGAGTTTTAACCTCAAGAAGGCCCCGGGGTCAGACGGTCTCACGCCGGACATATGTCTACACGCCATACGGAATAACCCAGAAACCTTCAAATCATTATCAAACAAATGCCTAGAACTAGGACTTTTCCCAAAACCATGGAAAGAAGCGACAGTGGTGGCCCTCAGAAAACCGGGAAAAAAGGACTACCTGAGCCCCAAATCCTACCGACCGATAGGCCTTCTTCCGGTGCTGGGAAAAGTCTTAGAGAAAATGGTGATAGGCAGGTTAAAATGGCACATACTCCCTAGGCTTAGTACTCGCCAGTACGGATTCACGCCCCAAAAAAGCACCGAAGACGCCCTCTATGACCTGGTAGGACACATTCGGGACAAACTTCAGCAGAGGAAGGTCACGACTGTGGTCTCCCTGGACATAGAGGGTGCCTTTGACAGTGCTTGGTGGCCCGCTATAAGAGTCCGACTGGCAGAGGAAGGATGCCCATTAAATATAAGAAAGCTGATAGACAGTTACCTGGAGGATAGGAGGGTCAGAATACGCTATGCAGGGGAAGAAATACTTAAAACTACCGAAAAAGGATGTGTGCAAGGATCCATCGGTGGCCCGATTCTTTGGAACCTGCTACTTGACCCACTCCTCAAGGAGCTGCAGGCAAGCAAGCATTATAGCCA